>OU015466.1:32129365-32199107 GCA_907164805.1 Brachyptera putata | reverse complement strand
TCTTGTCTTAGAAACGGACTTTGACATTTACTCGCGATAATGCTCTCGTACCCCAATACGGTCTTCGACAGCCAAGATTTCGTATCGACGCTTCAACTGAATTCTTTCATTTCAATACCGTATTCCGATGAATTCATATTGTTTCAATGATATCAATGAACCTTTCGATTATCGAAAATGAATAAGATGTGGAAGAAATGAAGAGCCGAAGGTAATCTTCCCTCCACATTATCCTAGAACCATTCTACGCGCGGTCTAGTCGAGGGTTCGGGTGTCGATTCGTTGCTAGGCGTGTGTCGAGACAAAGGTAAATCATCATTGTGAGTCGCAAATAATCACACTAGTCTAAAGACATGATTTAGACATAAAAAATGATGAAAATTTCGATTGGTATTGAACGGAATCCTGATTTTCCAATATTTTTCAATCGATTTTCAATATGGCACAATCGGTATCGTTTACAAATCCTTCATTGAATAGCGAACTGGTTCGAAGCAGATACACGGTACACGCAAGTTTCTGCTCGCCATATAGGCACGTCGACTCTGCGAACGAGTTCTGCTTGTTCATGATTGGATTAGCAACGCAAAGACTCAAATTCACCGTACAAGACTCGGAAAAATATACATTTTTCTCGACGCTCCACACGTCAAACGAAAACACAAATTCAACTGTTGAAAGGCTCGCGTGGTTTTAATTAGTGAACCTCACAACTTTGAGCAATCTTTGTATAATTATTATTATATACATCATATTTTGTTATCATAGAAATACTGATAATGTAGGTGACAACGCAGTTGCGTGTCCATCGGTACAATACTGATTAGAGGTGGGCATCGATTCAACAAATCCAAATCGATTATCAATTTTTTTTCGGAGTGCCGAATTGATTATAATCGGAAATGTTGGAGAAAAAACGTACATTTTTTCCCAATTGGAACAAGAAAACTGTTTTTGCCGCCCATTTCGTAAATTTTAAATTGAATTCTTGCTTCTGTTTGTCCTGCACTAACTGAACTGGTTCTTCAGTTCTTGCACAATCGTGTTTGTTCGTAACCGTGGTGCTGCACCAAAGCCACACTTTCTTGTTTGTTTGTCCCGGTTCACTTGCACTAGTCAGGTAGTCTACACCAGCTGGTGTGCTAGTTCAGTGCGAGATGGCAGGCGCCAAAATCAAGTTTAGGGGGACGCTTTGCTGGCTTACTAGTTGTTGACGCTTAAATTCGTGTTGATGAGAATGAGAAAATACATAATCGAATAAGGGTTGTCATAATTAAATATTTACTATTCATTAATCACTTTCATCAACGGGTCTGCTTCCATTTCAAAATTCGCGTCTATGAGGAACCGAAAAATCGGTACTTTCGTGCCTGTTTGTACCAAAACATTTCCTGCACAAAACCCGTAATATGACGCACTTCCTTTTTACACCAGCTACACTTTAGTTCAGGTGGTGCAACACAAACAAACAGACTGTTGCTGTTGTCACTGTGAGTTGGATGGGTTGTTGGTCACTCGTCGCTCACGAGGCTGTCCTCGCTGGTGCTGCGCGACAGGCTGGGCGCGCACACGAGCTTCCACAGCCACTTGAGCAGGCAGTACAGCAGCACCACGCCACACACGCACAGCAGGCCTGGAACACGGGAACGACACGTCAGCGACCAACTTCACGTTCTAGTCATTGTATAGGAAAATAACCTTGGGCTTAATATATGAATAGGGTAAAATGGAAAGAGAGAACAGCAGCGAGGTTCACAAGTAGATAGGCCTACTTATGGTGGTGTTGCAGCCGTTGATAGAGCACATAGAGATGAAGTGACACAAGATTATGACGTTTCGGCTGTTGCCTAAAGTTATCATGGTGGAGATGATTTTTGTTATGATTTTTTTTCTCGATTTTTTCATTTTTGGGGATATTTTATGACTCTTTGATTTTTTGGGGATTTTTTTTATTTCCTCTTTTTTTCTCGATTTTTTTTTTTTTCTCGATCTTTTTTTCGTTACGAATCTTTAGATTTTTAGAGATTTTTTTTTCGTTGTCGTTCCGAAGCGACTCACTTGCCACGACGTATGCGAAGGTCTGCAGAGCGCCGAGGTTCTGCGGGTCGCGGGGGTCGATGCAGGCGCGGAGGTCCGCGTCCGAGGGGCTGGGGCCGCGGAGCGAGACGGGCGGGCCGCAGGGCGACGGCTCGAAGCTGACCGACTTGCGGGCGCGGTCGAACGTCACCACGAAGCCCTCGAGCGCGACCACGCCCAGCACGCTGCCGCTGTCTGACGGCTCCACGGAGAACTTGTAGCAGAACTGGCGGGGCGCGGTCTCCGCACCTCCCTCGTACGCCATGCGCAGGTACGACTGGACACGAGGACATGACATTAACGCTCTTCTCAACGTCAAACGCTTCAATTAATTAACCCTATCACGGTCAGCACGTAAAGAGATTATCGTATCAACCATGACCTGACTAGAACTGTAGGCAGTGTGGTAGCCGACCGAGTGATACTTTTAAAATTGAAATAACAGGAAACGATAGGATTTATTTCAATATCAAATCGTATAATATTGAAGATTACCGAATTCCGCTTGAAAATACCGAAATCGAATGGCAAACCTAAAATAATTGCTCTTTTTCCAGTTGATTAAAGTTTACTCAGTCTTTAATAAAAAATTATGAATCTATGTCAGGCGATACGTTTTGATATTCTGTATATATATATATATATATATATATATATATATATATATATATATATATATACATTTTTTTTTATATTGGGTTTAACAATGCACTGTTATGACAGCGCAGATCTAATGGCGTCGAATGGATGATTAATGAGATGATGGGATGATGAGATGAAGGTTCTTGGGTAATGGGAGGGATAGTGGGAAGGAAGCGGTCATGACTATTGTGGGAACCATCCCGGCATTAGCCTAGACTACAGAGGGAAACCATGAAAAACCTCTGTAAAGATGGTCGGCGGCGGGGATCGAACTGGGTCCGGAATTCCCCTCGCCTCCCGGATCACATGAAGCGAGCGCGTTAACCACTGCGCTGCATGTGCCGGTATAATATGATAACAATTGTTTGGCTATCGACGCTCCAGCTCGCGGCGTATCAAAGAGAGAGAGAGAGAGAGAGAGAGACGAGAGAGAGAGAGAGAGGAGAGAGAGAGAGGAGAGAGAGAGAGAGAGAGAGAGAGAGAGAGACGGACTCACCCTGGCAGTCAGCTCGAGGGTGAAGTAGGACCGGTCGGAATGCATCAGGTCCAGACTGATATTAGGGAAGCGGCTCCAGTCCCAGTCCTGGCCGGAACAGCTCATCTTCTGTTGGTTCCAGAACTCGTTGGGGAACACGAGACCGTGCTCCGAGACGGCTGCGGTGATCAAGTCCACGACAACGGTGAACACCTGAGAACATCGACAGGCACATTTACACAGGGCGGCTTGCAATCGCAAGTCGAACCGCGCGGGCCCGATAAACGTCATTTGATACACGAGGAGAACGCAAGAGTGTGGCGTTGTGAGATGACCGTAGAAGTAGGGAAATGTGGAAATTGTAAAATACTCCTTGTCAGCTCAATCTACATCAACAGACCTTGGATTACTTCAAACGCTGAAAAACCCCACCTGCAACTCGTTGATATTTATAGAGCAACCTGTCGCATATACACTTTGCACTACATGTTTTGATCCTGATATTCCTTGAAACGTATACTTTTATTGCGGTTTCTTCGTTCTATCCCATTCGATTGTTGTACAAATTATTGGAAAAATTTCATTTTTAAGTATTTTCCCCCTGGGTTATTCTTATGGGGATTTTCCAAACTTACCACATTTTTTCCGGAAAAACCGTTCAACCGATTTTTCTGAAAAACAATCCCAACCTACTCTGGTGTGATACCAATATTCAAAAAAGGTTTGCAGTCCATTGTTCAATTTTCCTGACCTGTATGCCGCGTACAAAATTACATAAGAAAAAAAAAAAAAAAAGACAATCCCATTTTTTTTCGGTAACTGAAATATAAGTCTTCGTTACGCTCATCTAATAAAGCCGTCCCATCGACCGACCTTGGCCGGCAGGCGCAGGTTGGTCGTGCCGCTGTCCACGATGGTCTTGTCGGCGTTGAGCTCTCGGCAGGGCAGCGGCACGGCGCGACCTCCGACCTGGAGGCCCGTGAGCGCGACCTCGTAGAACCACTCGCGCACGACGGGCGTGGCCAGCCGGCCGCCGGGCCCCGCCAAGGTCAGACGGCCCGCGTGGCGGTTCTGGAACGGCCTCGAGCCGCACAGCCGCAGGGAGAAGGTCGGCGCGCCGGGCAGCGTGTCGAGCCACGACGCAACGCTGCGGTCGGGGCGCGCGATCAGCGGGTACGCCAGCCCCAGGATGCCCTGGAACAAACCTGGTGTCAACGACCAGCACTACGCCACTAGCGGCATGACTATCACCAACATTTATTCATTACCACAAGACTGTACAGTTACAGAATGATAATCTCCGAGCCGCCCCGGTGGCCAAGTCAATTATCGCTAGCGGTAGTAACTGAAGTCATCGTTGGGCGTGGGTTCGAGTCCCGCATAAGGCATGGGTTATTGTGAACGTCCTTTCATCTATCATCACTTCATCGTTTCATTATCACCCCCTCATTCGTACCCCCGTACAACCTAGCTGTTGGTGGGGTCGTTAATCGTCGATAACAAAGTGAACTCTGGTAGCTCACCTGCCACTGCGAGCCGTTCATGTAGAAGTTGTGCGAGGTCTGTATGAGCGCGATGTCGCAGGTGACCTGCGCGACCTTGAGGGCGGGGAAGTTGAGCAGGTCGCTGCCGAGCTCGCCCGACCAGTTGCCCTGCGTGTACAGCACCGACACCGTCCTCCCGCGCGACCGGTACGACCCCGACCTACACACCGTCATTTCAGCATACGTTTTCATAACAACAGTTTCGAATTTGTATGGATTTCATCATTTTATTCATTTTTATTTATATTGGGATTAACGACAAAGATTTTTTTTTTTTTTTATTGGGTTCAACGACGCACTGTTATGATAGCGAAGACCTATTGGCGTTGGATGGATGATTAATGAGATGATGGGAATGATGAGATGAAGGTTCTTGGGTAATGGGAAGGAAGCGGTCATGGCCGACTTATTGTGGGAGCTATCCCGGCATTAGCCGTAACTACAGAAGGAAACTGAAACTTTAATGTTTGTATTATGCAAGTCCGTAGAAGTGTTCATAACAAGTTGACTTCATTGACTTCAACTTCACCTCGAAGTATGATCATGCCAAACATTTCGACTGAAAGATAAAGTCTGACTTTAGGAGGAACCAATCATAATCAGTCACTGCCACCTGAACCTAGGAACGTCAAATAGAATCTCGACGAGTTTTCGCGCCAAAAAATATATACAACAAACATTATCAATTTTAGGTTAGGTTGTACATGAATTCCACACTGTAGAATGGCGAACGTCGATAATGACGGGAATCGAACCCCGGTCTCCTGAATGATGGCTGAACGCACCAGTGACTGATCTGCCCGAGTCAGTCAATGTGGCCTCTAGTTGTAAACGTCTATCTGCCCATCTACTTACGCGCTGGCATTGTAGTGCTTCTCAACGTTGGGGTTCGGAGAGGCGGCAATGGCGAAGTTGGTACTACCAGTGTCAACGAGAACGTTGAACTGAAACAAACACATCGATTAGTAGTTTGCATCCACAAAAGAAGGTCTACGTACCTTCATGCAACACAGATAGCTATCGGGGCCTTAAAAACTCCCCTCACCCACCACTTTTAGGTAAATTTCCGGGTTATAGGGGACCTACCCCAAATTGGGGGGGGAATTTTGGGGCCCCCCGGATGAACCATTTTCCCTTTTTAACAGAAAACCCCTCCCCCCGGCCGGGTTGCCCCACACCCATTTAGCAAACCCTTTTCATAACAACATTTCCAATTTGGGGCAAACTTTTTATTTATTTTAACCAAAATTTTTTTTTTTTTAATTTTGGCCCGGCCATGTTTTTGGGGAAAGGGGCCTCCGGGTTTTCAAGGATATTAATAAGGGGGAAGGAAAAGGGTTTTAAGGGGGAAAACGTTGGCCGACTTTTTTTGGGGAGCTATCCCCCCATTGGGGGGTAAATACAAAAAAAAAATTTTTAGGTTTTTTTTTGTAAAGGGCCTAAAATGACATTACCTAACTTTCGCATTATCATGCCAAACATTTCCCCAAAATAACTGATTTTAAAAGGGAACCAAATCATTACCTGCCATAAACCGGGGAAGTAAAAAACCAGTTTTGGGGAAAAAAAGGTTCCCCAAACATTAAAATTTTGGTTAGGGTTCGGGAATCCACTTCAAGGCAAGGGAGGGGGTCCCCCCGGTCTCAATTGGCGAACCCCCAACTACTGGGGGCGAAATTTCCCTTTATTGAAATTTTCCTTTCGGGGGCTTCCCCCTGGTTTTGGGCCTCAAGTTGGTTTGGAAAGGGGTTTTAAAAAAACCCGTGGTATATGTTTGCAACTTAAAAGGGGGAAGGGGAAAAAAATTTTTTATTTGTTTAACAAAAAAGGGTCTCCTTGAAAACCCCAAATTTATGGAAAAGGGAAAAAAACCATTTTTGTTTTTACTTTAAAAGGAACGTTTTCCGAATAAATACCCCCCCTGAAACGGGCCCAAATGCCCCAAAGTTAAATTCCAAAATTTTTTTCCCCGGGCCCTTTTTTACAACTTTAATTTTTGGGAGGGCCCAAGAACCCAGAATGCCCTGGCCCACCACCCCCAATCCCCCCCCTTGCAAAAAGGTTTAAAATTCAAAAACCCCCACAAAAAAAATTTAAAAACAAAACCCCGTAAAATGTCCCAAACGTAAGGAACCCAAAAAAGCGGGGGCTTTTTCAACCCCAACCCAATTTCCCCAAAAACTTCCTGAAAAAGGCACATAAAACCCCTCCAAATTTTCCCAGAAAACTCACCCCAACGGGAAAATTTATTTTTTGGGGTTTTTATAAAAACCCCTTTAACCCCCCCCCCCCGAAAAAAAAAAAGGGGACGAAAACTTTTGAAAATTTTAATCCAATTGATTCAAATGAAACAAAATTTTTCCTTTTCCCCCACAACAAAACTTAAAATTTCCCCGGGGGTTTTGGCGGGAAAAAGGACTCCCTATTCCAAATTCGGCCAAAAGGGAACCCAAGTCTTTTCCCCAACCTGGGGGTTTTTTTATTTCCCGCCAAACCCCATTTATTTCGAAGGAACCAAAAATTCTCGTAGTTTCCCCCCTTCCCCCGAGGCCCTTTCCCCCAAAAAACGGAATTAAAGAAAAAGGTTAAATTTGATTCCAATGTTTCTTCCTTCAACCCTTTAAACTGTTTTTGGGGGTTTGAAAAACCTTATAAACCGGGAGGGTTTTTATTGAAACCCCCCAAAAAAGTTCAAATCCCCTTTCCATTTTAGGTTTTTTTTAAAGGCAGCAAATTTTTCCTGGGGAAAAAGTTTTCCATTTGATATTAAAAGATTAAAAAAAATTTTAATTTTGGAAACAGGGTTGGAAACATTTTTTAGAAATGGAGGACAAGGGCCACCCCTTTTGGGTTTTTCCTAAGGGGTAAACAAAAAAACACATGAAAAATTTTTTCCCCTTTTTTTCGACGGAATTTGGGCTTTTAAATCCCCGGGTTTTTTCACTGCAGCTGCTCTGGTAGCTTTAGCCGGAACTCCCCCAAACAATTAAAAAGGGGTTTTGTTTTAATTTTCCCCCCCTTTTGTAAATTTGGGTGCTCCCTTGAATGTTAAAAGAGGATTTGTAAACAAAATAATTTTGTTTGAATTTTGTCCGTTTTTAAATTGCATAATTCCATTAAAAAAAATTGTTTTTTTATAATTTTGTTTTCCCTTTCTGGGGGGGAAAAATATCTCTTTCCAAGCAAAAAAATTGATTTGGTTGGGCCCCTTTCCAACCACCTGGTCCCCCTTTTAAACCAAAAAAAGGAAAAAGGTCACCAGAAACTATTTTGAAATTTCATATTTGTTTTTGAAAAAAATTTTGCCCTTTCCTTTTTTTAAAAAAGTTTTAATTTAAAATTTTTTCCCAAATTTTTTTGCAACCCCTACAAATTTGTTGTTGGGGGGGGGGGGGAAAAGGGGGGGGTGTTTGGGGTGGGGGGGGAGGGGGGGGGGGGGGGGGGGGGGGGGGGGGGGGGGGGGGGGGGGGGGGGGGGGGGGGGAGGGGGAGGGGGGGGGGGGGGGGGGGGGGGGGGGGGGGGGGGGGGGGGGGGGGGGGGGGGGGGGGGGGGGGGGGGGGGGGGGGGGGGGGGGGGGGGGGGGGGGGGGGGGGGGGGGGGGGGGGGGGGGGGGGGGGGGGGGGGGGGGGGGGGGGGGGGGGGGGGGGGGGGGGGGGGGGGGGGGGGGAGGGGGGGGGGGGGGGGGGGGGGGGGGGGGGGGGGGGGGGGGGGGGGGGGGGGGGGGGAGGGGGGGGGGGGGGGGGGGGGGGGGAGGGGGGGGGGGGGGGGGGGGGGGGGGGGGGGGGGGGGGGGGGGGGGGGGGGGGGGGGGGGGGGGGGGGGGGGGGGGGTTGGGGGGGGGGGGGGGGGGGGGGTTGGGTTTGGGAAAAAAAAAAAAAAAGGGGGGGGGGGGGGGGGGGGGGGGGGGGGTTTTTTTCCCCGCATTAATTATGTTGGTGCCATTTTGCTACCCCACTTCCAAAACCCGGGACCCATATTGGGGTCATCATAAAAAATTTCGCATTTATCTCAAACACTAAATAAAACATTTTTTTTCTTTAATTTATTTAAAATACAGTTTTTCTTTTTACTTTTCATTGGGACATTAATTGGATTTGCAAAAAAATTTTGTATACATTTATTTGTTTTGATCTAAATTTGAAACCCCTCAGCCCGAAGATGGTGCTAGCAACCGCAGCTTACCCCGAGTGCCACGGTAGATGAGTCTAGAGGAGCGAGGTAGATGGTCGGACACAACCTTGCTTTTCTTAACGCGGACGGGCGTGTATTTGGGGCCATGGGGAACGTGGGGGCCACGAGTCGGTAGGACGGGCAGGGGAGAAAGTCCCTTCAACCGAGGGCGGGGAAAACATCATACTGGCTGTACTTATAAGCAAACCTGAAGGCTTGAGAGATGAGCGAGATAATATGAAGAAAAGCCGCCCCGGGGGCAAAGTAAATTTCGCTACAGTAAGACTGAACCCCCGTTGGGCGGGGGTTCGAGCCCCGCAGAGGTAGGGGTTTTTTTGGTAAACGTCCTTCAATTAATCACTTCAAGTTTCATTACCCTGCTCATTCGAACCTCGAAAAACCTAGCTTTTGGTGGATGGGTAAGAACTTTTAAAAAAAAAAAACAGAAGAAAAAATCTGAAAACCTACAACCTTGATCAATAAAATCATCGAACTTCATTCGTCCCAACAAAGTAGAAGCGGGTTTCAGCACTCTTGTTTTCTCCCATTTTTTCTTATTCATGAAAAAAAAAAACATGTATTACATTTTTCTCTAACGGCTGGCCCAAATTGCATCACATTTTTGATGAGGTAATCTTTTCTGTACTCACATTTGAGGAAATTTTGATTTTTTGGAGAGATTTTATTTCTAAATTTTTTCCGTCAGCCAAACCCTTGGGCCCCTATGGGTTTTAAAAATTTTGAGATATTTTTTTCAAAAATGGTAAGTTGGAAATTTGGTGAAAAAAAAAAAATATTGGTGAATATATATGTATATATATATATATATATATATATATATATATATATATATATATATATATATATTATATATATATATATATATATATATATATATATATATATATATATACCGGTATATATATATATATATATATATATATATATATGCGGTGCATGTTCGCGCTTTTTCAATGCAGAACCCCAAGCTTTTCTAGGTGAAATAGACAGCGTCGACTTCCCCCTTCTTGGTGCTTTTCGGTCCCTTGACGCCTGCTCGAAGTAGCCCTGCCGTAGTGGGGCCTTGCCCCGGGGGTCAGCTGCGCCAGAGTCATGACTGCCAACAGCTGTCGCGGGCAGGCTTTCCCCCTAAAAACCGTCGGACCAACGCTTCGATTGGTTTCATTTGGGAAATTTAAATTTGAAAAAGGAAAAAAAAAAGATAAAATTCAGCATGACTTTTTGATTCTTTTAAATTTTTAAACTTTCAAAGTTTAGAAATTATTCTACGTAGATCGTAATTTCCCTTCACTAATATTTTTTATTATGAAAATGTTTTTTTTTTTATTGATCATTTTTTTTTTTGTTCTTACGGGTTTTCCAAGGTAGGGCCACCATATGGTCGCAGTGTTTTTTATTTTTTTTTATTTTACTATTCAGCTTTGGACTCCATTCGGGGGCATTTTTTTTTTTTCCAATAAAAATAGAATAAAAATTGAATAATAATAACAATGAATTTTAATAAATGATCTTTAATATACATTTGTCAAAAATAAATGGGTAGAAAGGTGATTAGATTAAAAAAAAATTTTGGGTGCTTTAAAAAGGGCTAAGACGTCAACATTTTTTGAGGGAGCAGGCTTGGTGTGCCCATTCTTTTTTTTTGGGATCCTTTCCATAGACGAGGGTTTTAAAAAAACTCGTAGTAGTGATGCCCCGTCCGGGTTTTGAAGACCGAGTAACCTTTTTTAAAAGACCGGGTAGGATTGGCTTAGTCAAAAAACACGTAAACATACCAAAAATCGCGCCCCTTGCGTAAC
Organism: Brachyptera putata; assembly: GCA_907164805.1. Classification (NCBI taxonomy): domain Eukaryota; kingdom Metazoa; phylum Arthropoda; class Insecta; order Plecoptera; family Taeniopterygidae; genus Brachyptera; species Brachyptera putata. The sequence continues at coordinate 32,188,381 of OU015466.1, read as the reverse complement.
GTTGCAAGTCGTTTTTGTGGGGAGACCCCGATTTTTACATTCTTTTTGGAAGAAGAGGATAGGGGAAATGCCCCTAAAATTGTTATAAATTTTCCCTTTTCATAGAATCTATAAACTACTACAACTGAAAACTTGTTAAAAAAACGTTAACAATATGAAAATTTTTTTGTTGTAATGGTCAGGTAAAAATCTGGCAAACAAATCAATACTTTCAGCTGTTACTACAAGTTTTTCTTTCCCCCCAAATTTCATTCTTAGCTTTTCTTGATTAAAAAATTATGACATTCAGTCTATAAAAGCTTCCCCTGGGGGGAAGATTTTCCCCCTGAGGCTGGAGGTTTAGGGGCGACTCAAATGAACGCGATCTAATGGCGTCGGGAGATTAAGATATGGAGATGATAGATGAAGGTTTTTGGGGAAAGGGAAAAGGTGGGGGGAAAGGGAAGCGGTCATGGCCGACTTTTTGGGAACCATACCGGCTTACCTAGATACAGGGGAAATTGAAAACCCCTGAAAAGATGGGTCGTAGGTGTCTAACGGTCCAAAAACCCCTCGCCTCCCGGATCACAAAAGGAGCGCGTAAAAACTGCGCTGATTGCCGTAGGATACATGAACGAGCGCTTAAAAACCTGCGTGCATTCCCGGTTTAAAACCTTTTTCGAACATTTTGAAAAAACGGGGAAATTTGCTACGGGGGCTTGAAAGTTGGGTCCCGGCTGTATCCCCGGCGAACAAGGACGAGCCCACCCCAGCGGAGCCTCCCCAAACGCGCATTTGGGGCTGAACTTGTCGACCCGGGCCTCCCGCGGGCGTAGGCCGCGAACGGACCGACACTCGCCCCAGCTCGGGCCCGTTACGACGGGGCCCGGGCATGGAAAGGGGTCCGGAAGGGGCAGGGCAGGGTCATGACAAACGGAGTCTTTTTAAGAAATTGATGTAATAAATGTTTTTATTATTGAATAGCCCAGAAATATAAGAAAAATTTTCCAATGATGGATCGGGCTTTTAAATTCAATTTAACGAATGAATATCTATATATAAAAAAGCTCGTGTCACATGCAGAGGATAAACTCCTCCTAAAGGCCGATCGGTTCTGCGAAATTCCTCACGCCTTTCGATAGGGTGTAAAAAGGGCCTAAAGTAACGGATCCCGCCAAGCTTTCCCCTTGAGAAATACCAAAATTTCGGCACTTAAAGGGACAACCCCAGAAAGGTTCTTCACACTTGACGGGTTTCCTAAATGTCACTCAACTTTACTCACCTTTAGGGGGGCTCCACCTAGGTAAGTAACAACCAACATACACAAATCCGGGGGCGAACAACTTTGCCGAGTCGCAAATTTTTTAACCCAAAAGTGGTGGTTTTTGATCTTCTTTATTAGATATGTCGTCACTTAAAACGAAATTTCGGTTTGCCTAGTTTGTACAAACCGGCGTGAGAAAAAGGGTTACTTTGGTTTTCCCTGAGCGGGGCAAAAGGCCTGAGTGAGGTTATCGAGCCAACGGTTGTGTTGTCGTGCCTCCACTTGTTGAGGGGAACCCACCGGCCTCCCCGAACTCATACGACGCTTGTTGATCACCGCCCACACCCCTGACGCCACAACAAATTTTGTTAAACTGCCAAAATGGGTCGGGAGCCCACAGTAAATTTTTTTGTACCTTTTTTAAAGTGTTTTTTTGGTTTCAAAGAAATTTTTGGGTTAAAAATTTGAAATTGGGCTTTTTCGAATTTTTTCAATAATTTAGTCGGGAATTTTAAAGGGTTTTTTTTTTTTAATTTTAAACCCTCCCCCCCCCCCCAAAGCCCGCATAAATTTTTGAAAATGGTTTTTTTGGAGTGATGATTGGATCTACAAGCAGTTTTAGATCTAATAGGACCTTTAACTTTTTCAAAGTTTTTTTCTTTGAAAATCATTAAGGACTTTCAAAGTTTTTTCGTGATATCCCCATAAAAAATTTTTGTGGTTTTTTCGTAGGTAAACAACAAAAGTTATATTATTTTGAAGCCGCCCGGGTGGCTAAGCAATTATTGCTACGGGAAAACTAAGTCACTTTTGGGCGGGGGTTCGAGTCCCGCTAACCTTTTTTTTGCAAGCGTCCTTTCACCTTCATCATTCACGTTTCTTTATCACCCGCCTTTTCGTCCCCCGTAAACCCTGCTTTTGGGTGGGGTCTTTGAGCAGCATTAAAACAAATATATATTTTTTTAAGAAGGAAAAATTTTGGTCGGCGCAAATTTGGGTTTGGGGGGGAGGGGGGGGGGCGCGCCCCCCTTGGCCCCCCAACCTCCCCCCGAATCGCAAGGGGTTTCTAGTGCCCAATAGTGACCCGCTCTCGAGCTCCCGTCAGCCCCCATGGGGTTTTCCTTGACGTACGCACGGCGTTTTTAGCGCGGCTCGGGGGTGACGTCCAGCGGGGACCGTGTGCACGCGGCCCGACACCCCCCTTTCACCGCGCGGACTGGGGCTCGCGTGCTGAAGGGGGCGAACAGGGGTGCCCCCAGCCCCAGCTGGCGCGTCACGGCGTACCCGCCCGGGGGGACCGCACCCCGTCACGAGCAGGGCCCTTCCCGGGCGGCTGTCACCTGCAAAAAACAGGAACATCAAACTTTTTGGGAGACACTTTGTAGCGACGATTTTTTTGACATACGAAAAAAATTGGGTTTTTTTTTTTTTTGATTTTTTTTTTTATGTTTTTTTGTGGGTTCCCCAAGGGTAAAAACCCTACGCTTCACATCAAATTTTTTTTCAAATGATTCCTCATCAAACTTGTTCTGTAGTTTTGGGGTTTTTGGGTGGAAACTTTTTCATGAATTCAGAAATTTCAAAAATCCCATTAGAAACCGGGGGTTTAAACGACGCCTTTAGAAAAGGATCTAATGGCGGGGTTATGTTAATGGATGTGGGATATGGTTTTTGGGGAAATGAAAGGAAAGGGGAAGGGAAGCGGTCAGGGCCCGGACGTTTTGGGGAACCATCCCGCTTTTTACCTAGACTACGGGGGAAAACCTAAAAAAACCTCTTAAAGAGGGTCGGCGGGGGGGATCGAACTGGGTCGGAATTCCCTCGCCCCCCGGATCACATGGCGGGCGTTAACCACTGCCTGTATTCCCCCCCCAAAGCTTATTTACGAATAATATAAAACAAAATAAAAATACAAAAAACAGTTCTAATTTTATGATTTTCTATAAAAAAAAATTTTCATTCAAGGGTAAAACCCTGCACTGTGGCGGCCCCCACAAAAAAAAAAAGGGCAACAAATCTCCGAAAGAGTTCATGGAAATTTTCGAAAACGCCTCTAATAATTTTTACTTGTGTTTCGAGCACGAAAATGCTTAGAAAAGGGGCGAGAATGGGATTTTCGCTCAACAAATATCGAAGTTTTTTTGGAAAGGGGCCAAAGTTTTTATCTGTCCCCCCTTCCCCCTCCCCCCCCCTCCCTCCTACCCATTCTCAAATCATTTTTTTTGCAAATCTTCATCCACACTAAGTCTTGGGGTTGGGGAAAAGAGAGAGAGTTCTACTCGCTCGAAGTGAGTATTATATTAATAGAGCAGGGGTCTATTCTTGGCGGTGTCTTAGGTCACCCAGGATGACGTCACAGCCGAGATCTAGAGTCGATGCAGCTCGAATAGAACTGCAAGCCTTCAAGCGACTTCAAATACAATTCTCATTCATTTTACTCATCCGACGTCAACACTTTTATTAGATGAAGATTTTTTTCTATATATATTGGGTTTAACGACGCACTGTTATGATACCGCAGATCTAATGGTGTCGGATGGATCATTAATGAGATGAAGGGATGAAGGTTCTTGGGCAGTGGAAGGAAGCGGTCAAGGATTCATCGGAAAGATAGAAATATTAGTTGAAAAATGTTGCATTGTCGAAGTCACGGCTTTCTAGATTCATTGACATCGGATGGAAGTTCATTTCAAATGATCAAGGTTTGTAGAGTTTCGATTATACTTTATATAGACATCTCGCTCATCGCACAACGCACACCCTGCGTTTACCTAGTAATAATAATATCCTTATGGGTCGCCAGCTCCGAGCCGCACAACTGTTCTTATATGGCATAATACGATCTGGCCCCTCCCCTGATTGGTTGAGGACGTCGTACCTTGAGGCTGTGGTAGAAGGCCCAATATCCTAATAATAATAATATCCTAATGGGTCGCAAGCTCCGAGCAGCACAACTGTTCTTATATGGCATAAATACGATCTGGCCCCTTCCCTGCTTGGTCGAGGACTTGGTACCTTGAGGCTGTGGTAGAAGAGCGCGCCGCCGACGCTGACCCCGGCGAACAGCAGGAAGAGGGTGAAGGCGGACACCTGCGAGATGTAGAGCGTGTTAAGGAGCGTGGACAGGATGACGGCGGCCCGCGTGCGAGAACACCACGGGCAGCAGGCAGCGGTCGAACACGTCCCAAGCGATCTCCTCGGGTCTGATCGGCGCCATGGTCGGCCGGCGACTGACCCGGCGGCTATTTGCGGTGCTTGATACAGACCCGAAGTCCGGCCACGTGGGCTGCCGAATATACCCGATCTCTACACTCCAATCGTAGAGAGAAGCCGCCCCGGTGGCTAAGTCAATCATCGCTAGCGGGTAGTAACTGAAGTCACCGTTGGGCGTGGGTTCGAGTCCCGCATAAGGCATGGGTTTTTGTAAATGTCCTTTCACCTATCATCACTTCATCGTTTCATTATCACCCGCTCATTCGTACCCCCGTATAACCTAGCTGTTGGTGGGGTCGTTAAGCATCATTACATTACATCATAAGTAGAGAGAAGAGTGTACACCATCTCGTGGCAATCATCAGAACTATGAGTTTCCAACGTATCATAGAAAGATTTTTCAGCGTGGCAACGATAGAAGACATAATTTGAAGACACTCTTTAAAAGGAAAAAAATCCAAAAAATTTCCCGGGACATAATTCTTGCTTTAGTGTTTGATTTTTGACAATTTTTCTTGCTTTCCTTAGAACGTCAGGAAAGACATGGATGAACAAAATTTTTACCGAACATTCTACACATATTTCTTGATGAATGTCTGAGCACATTACCGTTCTATTACTTGGAGAAAAAATTACTATATAAAAGCTTTCAGCGCCGATAGGTTATGGTTAGGCATTTTTTTCTATCCTCGAACGTTCGAACTAAAATTATCAAGTCGATAATTCCTGACGAAATATTCGGACTTTACTTTGGCTCTGCCCTGCCGCTATTCTTGTGACAACAGGCGCACTCGCTATTTACAGCCGCACAGCTGCACCCCTAGTGGGCAGGACATAATAGTTTCATACTTCATGCAATTAGGCGTTATTTTTAATAATAATAATAATAATAATAATAATAATAATAATTTTTCATTCACTGTAGCCTATATACATTGTACATGTTAAGTTTCGTCAATAAAAGATACAAATTACAAATTACAAAAATACAAATTTAAGTAAGTTTGGTATAAAAAATCGCTTATTCTGTATGGTTCTTTATTCAAAGATAACGTTTAACATTCTTATTAAATTCACATTCTAAATAATTATAACATTTTATATAAATAGTCGATCGCCAATGGCAAAAATACACACGAATTCCAGTTGTTTAATAATGTCTCAACAGTTTACACAGAGCTTGATTAGGTCTATTTGCAAGACATGACTTGGCTCCCGTCGAGTTGCCGCTCGACTATAAGCTGCTACCGTGACGCGTCGAGCTGTTTGTATGACGTCACAGATCTCCACCAGACACCGGGACTTGAGACAAGGGAAGGTAATTGCCGTTCTCTCTGTCTTCTGAGTGTCTTCTACAGTAACAAATACAAAATCATTATTCCCCAATTAAGGCTATGGATGAGAGGTAGGATCGTTCGGACGGGGCACCACAAGGACGATCTCTCCACCCCATTTTATTTATTTAAAACCAATTAACTTCAACACCAGGACTGTGAAGTCTGTGACCACACTTCACCGCCGCAGATAAAAGTCATGCCGCCCCGGTGGCTAAGTCAATTATCGCTAGCGGTAGTAACTGAAGTCACCGTTGGGCGTGGTTCGAGTCCCGCATAAGGCATGGGTTTTTGTAAACGTCCTTTCACCTATCATCACTTCATCGTTTCATTATCACCCGCTCATTCGTACCCCCGTATAACCTAGCTGTTGGTGGGGACGTTAAGCAACATTGAAAAAAAAATATATTCTAGTGCTGGTATGCATGCTTACTTGTCATCTCTCGTCTCGGCGCCGTCCAGCGTGTCTGGCAGTTGGCGACCTTGAGTCTCCGGCAGGAATCCCAGGGACACGGCGCACAGGAATGACGCAACACCGACCACCACCATCGTCCAGTCGTCCCCGTACGCGTTCTGGCAACATGGACACACATCGATACAATAATACCGATCCATACACATTGTAAAACGGTATCATTACTAGTAGGCTCATGGGAATGATTGTGAACAGCATACCAGTGACTTGACGAACGGCGCTATGATGGCTCCTATCCTGCCGCACATGGCCGCCGACCCCACTCCCACGTTCCTGACGACGGTCGGGAACAGCTCGCCCGAGAACAGGAAGAGCGCGGGAAACGAGACGGCCATGCCCATCAGCACGAGGCTGGAGAGCGCAAGCCGGGGCCAGTCGTGTTCGTACTGGCCGCGTGGGAAGGCGATGATGGCGAGCGAGGCCACGCCGGATAACAGCATGGCGGCCATGATGGGCTTCTTGCGACCGAAGCGCATCAGGTACACGCAGAAGAGGGTGCCGGGTACCGACACCGAGCCTGCCAATCACATGCACGCTCGTCAGAATCACGCACAGATGGGTTATACCAGCGGGTAATTTGTAAAGAAAGAGGCGAGTAAGCCCCATCTGGTTGTTCAAAACATGTTTGCCGGAGAACCATACATCGGAATTGGGCCAAACTCAGATTTTTTCGCATTCAATTGAATGTACCTTCATTTTGATACCACACACGGCCCCGTGAAAAAAATTCCGGGGAAAATCGTAAATTTTCCTATACCCCTCTGCGCATGGGGGTGTTCAAAACATGTTTGCCGGAGAACCACACATCGGATCGGAACGAAATAAGAATTTTTCGCAATCAATTGAATGTACCTTCATTATGATACCACACACGGCCCCGTCAAAACTTTTCCAGGAAAAATCATGAATTTTCCGACACCCGATCTGAAGGGGTTTGTTCAAAACATGTTTGCCGGAGAACCATACATCGGATCGGGCTGAAATTAGAACTGTACGTCATCAATTTTGATCATCTTCAATTTGATACCACTCACGGCTGTGTAAAAACTTTTCCAAAAAAAATTGCAAATTTGCCTTTTTTTCAAGATTTTTTTTACGGAGAACCAGACATCGGATCGAGCTAAAATCAACATTTTTGGCAACAGATATTATGTACCTCCATTTTGATACTGCACACGGCTTCGGCAAAAGAGTTTGACTTTTTTTCAAATTTTGGTTTTTTCCCCGTACTAGTACCCGTCCGACAAAAAAAAATCGACAATCTTCGATCGGCGATTGCTCGAGAACCCACGATGCGATCGGGCTGACTGTTAGATTTTCGGAAAGCTAGCGATCACGTGAGCATTTTGATGCTACTCACGATTTTCCAAAAAAATTTCCAAAGAAAATCATAAATTTTCCGAGAGGGTATTCAAGATTTTTTTTACGGAGAACCAGACATTGGATCGGGACGAAATCGAGATTTTATGCTATCAAATGAACGTACCTTAATTTCGATACCACACACGACTCTGGGAAAAATTTTCCAAAGAAAATCGTAAATTTTCCGACACCCCTATGCGCGATGGGGTGTTCACGAATTTTTTTCTGGAGAACCACACATTGGATCGAGACAAAATAAGAAATTTTCGCAATCTGATGAATGTACCTTCATGTTGATACCTTACACGACCCTGTGGAAAATTTTCCGGGTATAATCATAAATTTTCTGACACCCCTCAGCACGGGGGGTTGTTTGCGAATTTTTTTCTGGAGAATCACACATTGGATCGAAGCGAAATAAGAAATTTCCGCAATCTAATGAATGTACCTTTATATCGATACCACACACGACCCTGTGGAAAATTTTCCAAGGAAAATCGCAAATTTTCCGACACCCCTCAGCACGGGGGGGTGTTCAAAACCTGTTTGCCGGCAAACCAAACATCGGATTTGGCCAAACTTGGATTTTTTCGCATTCAATTGAATGTACCTTCATTTTGATACCACACACGACCCTGTCAAAACTTTTCCAGGAAAAAACATAAATTTTCCGACACCCGATCTGCAGTGGTTGGTTCAAACATGTTTGTCGGAGAACCATACCTCGGATCGGGCTGAAATTAGAACTGTACGTCATCAATTTTGATTATCTTCAATTTGATACCACTCACGGCTGTGTGAAAACTTTTTCAAAGAAAATTGCAAATTTGCCTTTCTTTATTTCCAAGATTTTTTTTACAGAGAACCAGACATCGGATCGAGCTAAAATTAACATTTTTGGCAACAGATATTATGTACCTTCATTTTGATACCGCACACGGCTTCGGCAAAAGAGTTTGACTTTTTTTCAAATTTTGGTTTTTTCCCCGTACTAGTACCCGTCCGACAAAAAAAATCGACAATCTTCGATCGGCGATTGCTCGAGAACCCACGATGCGATCGGGCTGATTGTTCGATTTTCGGAAAGCTAGCGATCACGTGAGCATTTTGATGCTACTCACGATTTTCCAAAAAAAAAATCCAAAGAAAATCATAAATTTTCCGAGGGGGTATTCAAGATTTTTTTTACGGAGAACCAGACATTGGATCGGGACTAAATCAAGATTTTATGCAATCAAATGAACGTACCTTAATTTCGATACCACACACGACTCTGGGAAAAATTTTCCAAAGAAAATCGTAAATTTTCCGACACCCCTATGCGCGATGGGGTGTTCACGAATTTGTTTCTGGAGAACCATACATTGGATCGGGACTAAATAAGAAATTTTCGCAATCTGATGAATGTACCTTCATGTTGATACCTTACACGACCCTGTGGAAAATTTTCCGGGGAAAATCATAAATTTTCCGACACCCTCCCTCGCACGGGGGGTTGTTTGCGAATTTTTTCTGGAGAATCACACATTGTATCGAAGCGAAATAAGAAATTTCCGCAATCTAATGAATGTACCTTTATATCGATACCACACACGACCCTGTGGAAAATTTTCCAAGGAAAATCGCAAATTTTCCGACACCCCTCAGCACGGGGGGGTGTTCAAAACCTGTTTGCCGGCAAACCAAACATCGGATTTGGCCAAACTTGGATTTTTTTCGCATTCAATTGAATGTACCTTCATTTTGATACCACACACGACCCTGTCAAAACTTTTCCAGGAAAAATCATAAATTTTCCGACACCCGATCTGCAGTGGTTGGTTCAAAACATGTTTGTCGGAGAACCATACCTCGGATCGGGCTGAAATCAGAACTGTACGTCATCAATTTTGATTATCTTCAATTGATACCACTCACGGCTGTGTGAAAACTTTTTCAAAGAAAATTGCAAATTTGCCTTTATTTTCAAGAATTTTTTTACAGAGAACCAGACATCGGATCGAGCTAAAATTAACATTTTTGGCAACAGATATTATGTACCTTCATTTTGATACCGCACACGGCTTCGGCAAAAGAGTTTGACTTTTTTTTCAAATTTTGGTTTTTTCCCCGTACTAGTACCCGTCCGACAAAAAAAAATCGACAATCTTCGATCGGCGATTGCTCGAGAACCCACGATGCGATCGGGCTGATTGTTCGATTTTCGGAAAGCTAGCGATCACGTGAGCATTTTGATGCTACTCACAATTTTCCAAAAAAAAATCCAAAGAAAATCATAAATTTTCCGAGGGGGTATTCAAGATTTTTTTTTACGGAGAACCAGACATTGGATCGGGACGAAATCTAGATTTTATGCTATCAAATGAACGTACCTCAATTTCGATACCACACACGACTCTGGGAAAAATTTTCCAAAGAAAATCGTGAATTTTCCGACACCCCTATGCGCGATGGGGGTGTTCACTAATTTTTTTCTGGAGAAACCACACATTGGATCGAGACTAAATAAGAATTTTTGCAATCAATTGAATGTACCTTCATGTCGGTACCTTACACGACCCTGTGGAAAATTTTCCAAGGAAAATCGCAAATTTTCCGACACCCCCATGCGCAAGGGGTTGTTCACGAATTTGTTTACGGAGAACTACACATTGGATCGGGTTTAATTCAGAAATTTCCGCAATCTAATGAATGTACCTTCATGTCGATACCTTACACGACCCTGTGGAAAATTTTCCGGGGAAAATCATAAATTTTCCGACACCCCTCAGCACGGGGGGTTGTTTGCGAATTTTTTTCTGGAGAATCACACATTGTATCGAAGCGAAATAAGAAATTTCTGCAATCTAATGAATGTTCAAAACCTGTTTGCCGGAGAACCATTTGGCGTGCCCCTATGCGCTGTACTTGAAACGCCCGTATACAATGGGGGGTTCTGGGGGGGGGGGGGGGGAGGGCAGCTTATGCGGGTCCGGGGTGCATAGTCCCAGACAAAATACATAATTGGGGTTAGATTTGGAGCATTTTACACGTTTTGGAGAATTTTTTATATAATAAAACCTCTCCAGGGATATATGGATACAGGGATACAGGGATATAGGGATTACAGGGATACAGGGCTACAGTACAGGGATATGAAACTGCAAAAATCCAAGCTACGAAAATATAACACAATTCAATTTCATATCTAGAATTTAAATTGATGATGTGTGAGTATCATGTTGATACATTTTTTGCCAAACTTTGATTTTTTTTTTTGGGTCGTTTGAAAGAATGTAATATATATGCCTATTGAGTTTCAAGTTTGGTCGTGACATAACGAGGACAATAACCGAGTGAATGTATGAATATTAGTATCTAAATCAAGGTGTGTATATTCGTCAAGTACATTTCATCACCCTGAGGCTCACCTCACAAAACGCATTTGTTGCGTTTTCCCAGTGACCCAGTCTTATAGTAAATACATTGTACTTTTATTTGATCTATCCACACATGCTGTGAACATTATGTTGAAGATTCAACATTCGTGTGTTTGGTTCACTCTCAATACCAATGCTGGCAGGTCCAATGTCCGGTTTCTACTTATAATGTGTTCCGGACTTTTGGAAACTGAAATACTATTATTATTATTTTTTTCTCAATGTGGCTTAACGACTCCACCAACAGCTGGGTTATACGGCGGTACGAATGAGCTGATGATAATGAAACGCCGCCCCGGTGGCTAAGTCAATTATCGCTAGCGGTAGTAACTGAAGTCACCATTGGGCGTGGGTTCGAGTCCCGCATAAGGCATGGGTTTTTGTGAACGTCCTTTCACCTATCATCACTTCATCGTTTCACCCGCTCATTATCACCTGCTCATTCGTACCCCCGTATAACCTAGCTGTTGGTGGGGTCGTTAAGCAGCATAAAAAAAAAAGATAATGAAACTATGAAGTGATGATAGGTGAAAGGACGTTTACAAAACCCATGCCTTATGCGGGACTCGAACCCACGCCCGACGGTGAGATCAGTTACTACCGCTAGCGATAATTGACTTAGCCACCGGGGCGGCATGACTTTTATCTGCGGCGGTGAAGTGTGGTCACAGACTTCACAGTCCTGGTGTTGAAGTTGATTGGTTTTAAATAAATAAAATGGGGTGGAGAGATCGTCCTTGTGGTGCCCCGTCCGAACGATCCTACCTCTCATCCATAGCCTTAATAGGGGAACAGTGATTTTGTATCAAGTTTCAATGTTCTTAAAAAACAACAACATGCTGTTGGATAATTAAACAACACATTAGTATATTTTGTACAACTATGCGGTCTGCATCTTTACATTTCGCATTTCTCGAACATTTCTCCCCCTCCCCCTGGCTTGTATTGACCGTGAAACTGGCGATACCATCTTCTGCAACACGTATCACGGACAGCCGGATCTCATGGACCAAACATCCCAGGGGGGGGGGGATTCGAGCATATAATTATCTCAATACATCCAGTAAGCCTGCTCAATGAATCAACGAGAAATTAATGGTTCATTGTTCAGTTAAATCGGAGGAACGGATCTTTAAAGTGAACAGCCTTCAGTTAGCTTCAGTGCGCACCTCTACTGACCTGCATGTGCGCAGGTGAAGGTTGGTACGTTGTGGGGGGGGGGGGGGGGGGGGGGGGGGGGGCCTCCCCGGGGGGGTCATGATCAACTCATCTGTCGTGATTGATTACTAATATTTTATAACATAATAGAAATCATTACATAGGTTTATACGTTGAAAATATTCCATTGCGCATTCATTAGTTAGTGTTAGGGTTTAAAGGCGCGTCGACAGCGAGGTCATTTTGCGCCTGTGCGCATTCGTTTCTGAAAAGAAAAAAGTTGGGTTCATGGTGTCTATAGCTACACCATCATCAGCTCGGTTATATGGGAAGCTGGAGAAACTATGTAAGGTTTGATTCGTTCATTTATTTATATGGGTTTCAAGTTTCAACCATGCACTGTGATGGTAATGTGATCTATTGGCGTCGGTGAATGATGAATGAGATGATGTGAAGATGAAATAGTAGATTATTTTATTATGTATATTTTAGATATTGGGAAGGAAGCGGTCCATCCAAATGTCCACATTCAGTGACATCACTCCCTAAAACTAGATTTCAATCAATAACGACGATATTTATTTCCCTGATTTCAGACACCCCAGCTGGACCTTCGACATCGACCAAACCGCGGGAGGAAAACTGCGAACCGCGGGAGCACACAGACGGTAAGACGTGGCTCCTCTTGAAAATCTCTTGAAAATTCCCTGAGCAAGCGACTAATTCCACTCTGTCCCTTGACCAGGGACCCGAACCGAAATTAATAAAGGTTCGTAATTTTCTCAAATAAAGGTTCCGGTTCTTGTTCCGGTTCCATAGTGTGAATAAGGGTTCCGGTTCCGGTTCCACATGCTAAAAAGTTTCATAAGTTTTTTTCCTTGCTTGTAATGGTTCTACTTTTGGTGGTTTTTGACACTTTGTTTTGTTTGTCCATCTGCCGGGGACAGATCTTTCCCCTCACACTGGGTTTTGAGGCTTCTTGGCACTCAAGCATGCCAAGCCAATTGCATAACATATAGGGGTGTTATGAAGTCGTAATAATTTTGTGAATCCAAATTTATCTTGGAATGTATCTACTATCTGCAGAGTAAAAGTGAAACATGGAACCGAAAAATACCCAAGACTTTTAGGGGCTCCGGTTTCGGTTCTTGAAAATCAATAATAAAGGTTCCGGTTCTGGTTCCCCCAAAATACGTTTTTTTCAGGTTCCGGTTCGGTTCCCTGCTCTTGGCGGCACAGAACAGAGCCCAGGGTTTCTGACGGTCGTTTCGAAACAGAAGAAAGGGCTGGTTCTGAACCGGAGAGGCACGGGAGACGGGGGGGGGGGGGGGGGGTAGTGGAAGTAGTAGAAGTGGCACACACCGATATATTGCAATGGAATTGCAATGTTTTTTCTGTCATTTAGAAGAAATATTTTCATGGTGGGCATTTCATAAAGAAAAAAGATGAAGAAAACCAACTGCACATTTCGAGAGTAGAGGCACAGATGAAGAAAGCTCCTTCATCTGTGATTGATGTCGATAAGAGTAGGAGGCCTGTCTTACCTGCCAGCACGATGTTCAGGTAGAGGTGGCCTCCTAACTGGTTGACGCCCTGCGTGAACGTGTACACCATGAGCGTGGCGGCGAACCAGTTGAACAAGAGGATGAGCGTGTTCCTCCTCAGAGTCGGCGTCTTCACCAGGTCGATAAGAGTAGGCGTCCGCGCCACGGCCTTCTTCGTGATGTGTTGCTGTCTCTTGTGGTTCTCCACGGCCTCCTCGACTAGTGACGCGTCACGGTGGTTCCGTCGGGCGGCTTGTTTCAGGATCGAGATGGCTTGTTTGTCACGACCGACAGCCAGTAACCAACGGGGTGATTCGGGCACGAACCTGGTACCGTGAGAGAGAAAACGTTATAAGCACTGATAGATACATTTACATTTCGACCTGCTCATTTATACTTCCTTATCACCTAGTTTTTAGTATGAATGAGCGGGTGATAATGCACCGATCAAGTGATGATAGGTGAAAGGACGTTTACAATTAACCATGCCTTATGCGGGACTCGAACCCACGCCCAGCGATCACTTCAGTCTCTGAAGCGTGCTTCAGCTGACCGAGCTAACGAGGGCGGCTTAAGGATTCAAATCTGACGGGACGAAACTTCAATTCCCTAAAAAATGGAACCCTTGAGGAAAAAGAGTTTGAAATGTGAGCCACCCATTAGGGTTTCAATTGACCATTCCCAGTGTGTGATAATTCCGCGTGTGTAGCTGTTTACCACCAGTACGCCGCGTAGACAGCCGACAGCACCGACAGAGCCAGGTGGAAGTGTCTCCAGTCACGGACCCCGTAGGACACGGCGGCCATGATGCAGATACCGACAGTGAAGGGCAGCTGATACAAGATGGCGACGGTGGTCCTCCAGCTCTCTCCCACGACCTCCATTACTGAAATCATAACGCGAGTCTGAACAAACTGCTTTCGTCACGTGTCTCGTGACACTAGCGCCCCGGACGGACGTCTGCGAGTCGTGTCAAGTGGTCGTGGAACTAAAAATGACCAATAGGAACGTCGAAATATGTGACGTCATGACTCATTTACCGCACCGGCCCCCGATCTACGATCGAATCTAGGAACTACGATGGACTTAGACTTGGACTTCTCCCAGCTGACAAATTATCTCCTGTGATGAGAAAACTCGACGGTGGCGGCTCTTAGCGACAATATATAATACTATTGCAAAATCGACATGGACGTCAAATTAAGTAATAATTCACAGGTCATAAAATAGTTTCGGTGAAGTTCAAATCATATTCATTCGGATCACTGTCATCTGCTAGTTTCATTTGATCATCATGGTATTTTATTTTTATCCATGTGAGAATGTTGTACAGAGAATAGTGGAGACGCTGGTGTAAGCCTATCGCGCGTATAGCCCCACTTTGCCCCACCTTCCCCTACAAGACAAATCAAATCAACTCCACAGTCAGGTGACCTACCACGTCAGGTATTCCAACATGGCGGACAAGACCACGGCCACTACGCATGCTGATCTCCTAGTTCTGTTACTCTATCCACGTTAATATGGTCAAATTGACAACTAGCAGTATCCCCCCTCTGACGTCACAGACCATAACATCCAATCAATAGGGCTGTTAGAATTGTGTGGGATTTAAATATCCAATCAGTGGATATCCAAATGACCACGTGTTGTGTCAGTCTGGTAGGCGACTGTATTACCGATGACGAAGGTGATGATGAGCATGCCGCCAGCAGAGAGCGCCAGCAGGAAGCGGAAGAACACGAAGCCGGAGAAGCAGGGCACGAGGGACGCCGACACGCCTGCGAAGCTCTGGAGCAGGATGGTTGCCATCAGAGGTTTCTTGCGGCCGAACCTGGAATCGCATTCGGGTTACATTCACAAGTTCATATTTCCATCTCAGACCGGAAGGGAATGAATCAAATCTCCCCGAACAACCCGGGACAAAACACTCAACAATCCGTCTCACAGCCCCCTGGATCTTATCGCATCCAGGGTCTGTAGATCGTGTCGCTACAGATGCTTTTGCCAAAGGTATGGGTCGAAAAGATTTTTTTCTAAGCGATATTGCTTATCGGTCGATATTGAAATTATTCTATATAACGAAACGCACAGGGAGCCGAATGAATCCGGAGGAGCCGAACCCTCCCGAATAAATTCGGCCGGGTGGAAACCGACCCCCACGTGACTCACCTGTCCGCCAGCGTGCCGAACACGACGTTGCCTAGCAACACGCCCAGCATGAACGTGGCTTGCGTCACGTCGATCAGGTAGCGGCGGTCGCACACCAAGTCCCACTGGAATAGTCAGTCATTAGCAGCTGGCGAAGGCGACAGATAGACACTTATGGTATAGGGCTTGAACTAATTAAGTAAAAGTCTGTCACATTTTGGTTGATACCCGTAAAATCCTGTACAATATCCCAAGGTTGACTAGTCAAAAAATACTCTTACATTTGGTTGAAGTTGAGCATTAAACATTCAGTATACATTTGAATCTTCATATATTTATTTGATTTTCAGTCCCTGATTCGAAGATATCGATTGATTAGGGTCAATATTTGTTTCGATAGTAATGAGTTATGTGGATGGCAGTTGATTGGAACCTTGAGGAACTCCTTTTCTACTATGCGGTCTGGGGAGGTAACCACAGATGTCCTGCGATTTAGATCACGAAATTGCATCAAAACACTATAGTACGATCAACCATGTCCGCACCTCTGATATAATATTGCTCGTGAATACTTCCTGGCTGAACTGCCATCTGTCACAGTCGATAGTCGCTGAAGATCGATTTATATCGACAAGAGTAGCGTCGAGATATGTAGAGTTGGAGTCTAGATCGAGTCTCTTGCATCGTGCATCCTAGAACACACAGAACAACTCGTAACAGCTTTACACAAATGATCTATATTGATAGATTTGAGGAGTGAAAAACTCTTGATTTCAATTATTCCTCTCTAGTTTGTAGACCAGCAGGTGATGTTATGTAGTTATGAGCCCTCTTCAGTCGGTTGTAACCATGGGAAGGAAACGGTCGTGGCCTGATATTGAGTAACGCATCTCGGCAAGGTAATACATACCTACGGTCAATTGACGTCTGTAGTGATTGGTCGCCCACAAACATCACCAAACATAACAAATTTCAATACCAATCGGGGTATCTATAAATGCACGCATCCTGAATCCAGGTGGCCTACTGAAGAGCTATTTACATCACTAGCGGTCAGTGTATCTGTGGATAAGTACTGAGACAAGTGGTCGAGCGGTTAGCACACTGAACCGTCATTCAGGAGATCAGGGTTCGATTCCAGCCATGGTCGACCATCCTAAACAGGGTCTTCAGTGGTTTTCCTCTTTTGTACAGGTCAATACTGTGGAAACGATTTCAACAACAGACCACGACCGAATCCTTTCCATATCATAGACAAAGTAACCACGTGAGGATATTTATAATAAATTTGTTGATCAAGCGATAATTAGTGGATTAGCTTGTTATTACCCTTGGTTACCAATGTTATTTTTGTACTGCAATTGATTAATTAGCTTAATTAACACATTTTTATTATTGGTAATATGGGCCCTAATTCACTATCCAGAAACACCTTATAAAATAACCTTTCATCTCATCATTCCCTGACGCCAATAGATCTCAGTTATCAGCACAGTGCGTCGTTATGAGCCCATATATAAATGAGGTGTTTTCGCCAGCCCTGCTTACCAGGTGTTGCGCCGGCGCGCTGAGGTTCCTCCAGTAGAGGGCGGCCACGTGGTCAAGGGCAGTGGGCGGGGCACACCAGAAGTCCATCTCGGCCTCCAGGATGATGATGCTGAACTGGAACCAGCCGCTCGGGAGCTTGAGCAGAGCCATGAGCACGCTGATGAGCACCTGCCACGGGCCCAGCTCGCCGACCACACCACTCAGGTAGTCCTGCTGAGCCATCGCGCGGGCAGTTGGACGCGGGTTCGACTCCGGTGCGAGATGTGGTGTAGATCTCCTGCAGCAAGATCGGTTGAGGGTTGAGTTGGTTTGATGGTCTGTTATAGTGGCTCAACCTAAACTAACCTACCCAGTGGTTAACGCGCTCGGTTCGTGTGATCCGGGAGGCGAGGGGAATTTCGATCCCCGCCGCCGTCTTTACAGGGGTTTTTCATGGTTTCCCTCTGTAGTCTAGGCTGATGCCGGGATGGTTCCTACAATAAGTCGGCCATGACCGCTTCCTTCCCATTACCCAATAACCTTCATCTCATCATCATCCATCCGACGCCATTAGATCTGCGCTGTTATAATAGTGTGTCGTTAAACCCAATATATATATTTAAAAAAAAATCCCTATCCCACCAATGTTGAGAATATGCACCAAATCATCGTCTAAATCTCTGGATGTAGAGTCTAGTTGTGAGGCCTACAAGGAACTCACTTTGTTCATTGAATTACGTTCAGGTCGGCTCATTTCATTGAGGTTTTCTTTGATTGACATGATTTAGAGCACGCTCAGAAAATCAGGAAAAAATCATGAGACTGAAAATATATTTAACAATTTGTCAAAATTAATACAATACCTGAATTATCAGTTGTTTTGAAGTAAAGTAAACAAGAACCTGTTGCCTGTTGGTGATTTATTATCTTTTTCGATACACATTTTCAACAAGGAATGTATCAACAAGTTCTTATTTTACATTTTTATTTTTCAATTCTATGTTAGCACTATCTTGAAATAATCGGTGCAAACAAACATATGACGTACTAAAACATAAAAATCACTGCCCACTCACAACATAGAGGTGATAATGCTCAGCAAATAGAGTTGTTGAGCAATGAGCAAATGAGCAATTGAGTAATGAGCACATTTATAAGTCTAAGAGCCGGTTGTACCAAGTGATGATTAGTGAATTAAGCAAAAATTAGCGAATTAACTTGTTATTACCCTTGGATACATATGCTATTTTTGTACCTTAAGTAATGATTAACTAATTAATATTTAATCATCAGTTGGTACATCGGCTCTAAACTAGCTAAATCATAAAAATGCACAATCCTCTTTTACCTGTAAGGTTAGAACCTATACAGAACGGGCCATCAACTGAGGGCAACGGCTTTTAAAATCGCACAGTTAAAATACCAAACTAGCCTATCCAAGGACCTATAAAACGATCGTATCCTGCTCTCAACTCCACCGGTTGGACCTACAAAACGCACGACCTAAACCTAGCTTTGAACCTACAAAACGCACGACCTAAACCTAGCTTTGAATACGCTACAAAACGCACGACCTAGACCTAGCTATGTATCCGTTGAACCGCCTTGCTGGCCACTAGACGGAGATCCGATGCGACAAGACAGTGTCTGCAACTCTGCTCGAAGGTGCCATACAGCACGCGGGTGTCCTAACCTAGATCGGTCACACTAATCTAATCAGTCAACAAACGACAAGTGTTGCCAGCAAACAGGTGGCTCCACGACAAGACAATTGGGCAATGTCGTTGTTATTGATCTGTTCCGGACATTGATTGCCAGATCACAACGATTGCGGCATCGTTATCGTGTCAAGTTCTCGTAAAAAATAGTAACCATGGATAAGATTATATCTGATGATGATTGATGTTGCCTACAACCCCATAGACAGCTAGTTTATTCGGGGGTACGAAGAAGCTGGTGATGATAACTATGAAGTGATGATAAGTGAAAAGACGTTTACAAAAATGAATGCCTTATGCGAGACTTGAACCCAGGCCCATGGGGACCTTCAGATAGTATCTACAACTATTGTTTAGTTGACTAAGCTACGGAGGACGGCACATACTAGTTTCATATTGGTTTCGAACCAGCTGTACTGAGATCTATTGGCGTCCCTGGATGGTGGATGACGTGATGGGAAGATGAGATCAGGAGCTATATCATTATGTTGGGTGTTTAAGACAATGGAAAGGTAAAACTATTGCAGTATTTACTACAACTAGAGATTGTCACCAAAACACATATGTTAAAGTGGTCGACATGGCGGGTATCGAACCCCGGTGTCCTGAATGACGGTTCAGCACGCTAGCCACTGGTTCACTGGTGTCAGAATGAACGTGTGGTAGTCTGGGTATGACAGACAACGAAGTTATTGTCAACTGTCCAAAACATTCGACTGGCCCCAGCTTTCTACTCTGTCTAGTCTCTGTCTAGTCTCTGTCTAGTTTCCCCGTACAATTCCTTCTGTACAGCGCATATAGGTACAGTAGGCCTACATGGCAGTACAGTATATAGAGTATATCAGGCAAATCACGCATTCGGCTAGAATTTACAAACAGTATACAAATCGGGTATTGGTACCAACGCAAGAATCTATGGGAATATATATATTATATATTTATATATATATATATATATATATATATATATATATATATATATATATATATATATATATATATATATATATATATATATATATATATGAGTACATGGCTTTCTGTTGAAACGTACAGCACGTGATGTTGATAGGACGGGTATATTATCACTGAAAAATACCTCCTCGTCGGGGAATCGAACCCCGGACCTTATGCTTGATACACATATGCTCTTTCCTTCTGAGCTAACGATATATATATATATATATAGGCCTATATAAGACTCATATTTTGTTTATTGAATTCATGTAGAATAAAAAGATGTTAATAAAACAGTCCTTCGAATTCTGGGCGTTTTCAGGAATATAACAATTGCTTGTCACATCCCAGTTTGTCAAGGCAAGGAAGTTGACACGGACATGCATGACCAGCTTGACCAATGAATCAGGAAGGAGATGCAAGCGGCCAATCAGCGACTAGCTGGCATCGTTCACTTGCACTTGCCAGACGTTGTGCAAACAAACTGATTGAATGGGTCCACGAGGGAAGAAGGTCGTGTACCAACTTAATAAACACGAATATCACCGTTATGTATTTGTACAGCTGTTTTAAGGTCAATGACATTTCATAACGAGATTCACAAAACACAGACACATCTTTCAAAAGTGTCAAATGATCAAAGATGAAGCGAATGTATATTGGAAAGTTTAGAGAATCCCCACAAGATTTTTTTTTCAAATTTTTCCATAAGCATTCAAATTCCTTCAGAATATGAAAACAACTATCATACACAAATGTATACTTTATTGTGTTTTCTTCATCAAATCTCATCCGGTAATTGTTCAAAATATTGAAAATGTATATAGTGGTTTTCATATTTGAAAAATATTATTTTTTCGAAAAATTTTATTTTCAAGTATTTTCCCCTTGAGTTATTCTCATAGGGATTTTCCTAACTTTCCAATCATTTCAGTAAAACTGTTCCAACCGATTTTTCTGAAAAAATCCCAACCTATTCTGGTGTGATACCAATATTCAAAACAGTTGCAGTCGATTGGTAGATTTTCCTGACCTGTATGCCGCGTACAAAAATTACAAAAACAAAAAAAACATAAAAACGAAGCTTCATATATTTTAAATATGGTTCTTGACATTTTCATGATCATGAGAAAGTGTGTGATAGTATACTGTTGTTATCATGCAAGACCGTAGTGGTTTCGTACTTCGCACAATAGGTGGCACTGTGTGTCCCTTTTTCAATGTTGACGCTCGTAGCTCAGTGGTAGGGAGGGCGCTTGCTGGTAGGTCGCGAGAAGTTTCTCTGATAAAAATTGGATTTTGAATGGGACTAAAAATATTGTTTAAAAAGTCACATCATTTGTGAAGATATTTTTGTTTCTCTGTGGTCAATAAACAAAAACTAAACCATAACCGTGCGATCGAGACGACATTAATTGATAGTTATTTTTCTAAAAACAGAAGTAACAGAGTCGGGAGTCGAACCATGTACTCACAAAATATGAGGCAGCTATGCTACCAGTAGCACCACAAAGACATATGCTTGCAGAACGCTACTTTATCATAATATGAAAGCAACTAAGTCATGACCCACAAATCGAAGCCTTCCCATTTGTCAATTTCAGTCCCATTCAAACTCGACTTGCAGAAAAATTCTCACACCCAGGACCTCAGGATAGATCTGTTTTCTTCGGCCGAGTTCGGAATCAGTCGTGCTATTCGTGACGTCACTTGTTCCCCACAGCGCCGGGCTAAGAATGGAAATGTGTCGCCTGTTAGCGCAACAAGGCTGCATTATCAGCGACCTTGTTATCTAATAGTCAGGCTTAACGCAGCTTTTGTTAACTCATTGAGCATCTCAACAATAGGCCTGCTCAGATCAAGGACGAATAACGACTGACCTATTGTAAGAAAACGTTGGTTATTAAGAAGGAAATCACTGCAGATTGTAAGGATCGAAGATGTTGCAAGTAACAGATGGGAAAAATCACTTTCAAGGATGTACTTGTGAAAATGTTTTTCAGATAAGTTTATTCCCTAATTACAATTTGATATCTAATAATGATAGGAGCTATCTCCAATTGATCTTAAGAGTCTTTGGGAGTCGATTTAGCGGAATATCAGTTTTTTGGTGATTACTTTTGAACTGTATAAGATATCGAAATTCTGAAAACGAGGAAACACAGATATTTGCAATACCTTTAAGACGGTGTAAGTATTCACTATTTTATCTCACATCACATAATTGTCAGGCGTATACGCTATAAAAATGTGTATTTTTAAGCGTATCCGCCCTGACAGTTATGCAATTAGAGATAGATAGTTATACTTACAACGTTGAGAATATCTGTGTTTCCTCGTTTTCAGAATTTCGATATCTTATACTTTTCGAAAGTGATGAAATAAAAATGATATTCCGCTAAATCGACTCCAATGGACATGGTAATAATCAGAGAAACAATCAACAATGAAAGATATGCGTTGTGAGATAGGATTCTTCGATCATTGGACGAGCTTTAGCGAGGATTCAATTTGACATACTGAACAAATTGGTGTTCGTTTTTTGAAGTTTTTTTAATGTTTTTTTGTCGGTTCTCCACAGGTCAAACGGTTACAGCTATCCACTTCGAAATTTTTTCCACTATGGTTTCTCATCTAACTTAGGATCTGTATAGTTTTGTGGTATTATCGGGTGGTAACTTTTTTATTTACGAATTCTAGAAATTTCTAAAATACCCATTAGAATAACACGGCGAAAAAAAAAAAAGAAATATTTTCACACTTTCCAAAAATGAAATTTTGCCTCGAGTGAATTACATTCTGATACACATTTCTGGAAATGTTCAGCTTGATCGTGTCAGCCATTTTGAAGATGAAACATAAAATGTGCTAAATTGGTACCACTCGAAGCAGTATTTACCCATTTCACCCATACTATTACTATCCGCTCGTCTAACAACGCATCTATGGCGTTTTCCTAGTTTATTGTCATTTTCTCGATGAATCACAATCTTACGGAGAACCAGTGTCGGACTAGACACTATCTCGCTGAGAAGGCCTCTAGCTAGTGTTCTCAACAGCTGGCCTAAAGGATCACTTGACACATCAAGTCTGCACGACGAGTGGTCCAATGGAGAGTTGTGAGCGGGAAATCTGTGCGTCTATCCTCACTATCTATACAGACGTGAACATTTGCCATTCTTCATGGGGATGTTTTGTGATGCGTAATCCACAAACTCGATCAGCCACGACAGTATAATAATGAAAATAAGAATAAAATTGAAACTATACAAACAATGAAACAAGAAGAAGAATCGGAACAAAATTATCAATTTTGTTAAGAATACAAGAACAGAGAAAAAAAGAGAAGGAAGAAAATCAAAGAAGAAGAAGAAGAAGAAAATTCAAGATTTTTCTCTCCCCCACTGTGAATGTTTGAATTGTTTCAAACCCTGATTTTTTTTTTCAGATTTGTTTGTCAAATGAGTTATCATATTTTAGTTATTCTTTGGGTGGTAAGATCGCCCTTGTGGTGCCCCGTTCAAACGATCTCATCTCTCATCTATAGCCTTAATTGGGGAACAAAGATTTTGTATCAAGTTTCGATGTTATTAAAAATATATTTAAAAAATCATTTTTCTCCGACACTTCTATTCAAATCATTTTTCTCCGCAAATCGAACACAAATAAACGGCAACGTTCACTTATCAACCAGTCTCGTTGTGAAACGATTGTGTCTCCCGTTATCTCTGCTCGCGTCTTGATAAGTACGTGACGTCACTGGGCATCTGATAAAACACGAGAGTTCTCGTCGTGACCACTGGTCGTGTCCAGTCGGCTGCGAGATGGCGAACTATTAATAGTAGAACCAGAACCGGCCTTCACACTCCTCGTCCATCGTCCGAACATCGCGCGTACTCCCTCTCTCTCTCTGTCGGCGGCTACATGTGGACCTACAGCCAGGCCCACTCGTTTCAGATAGAATTGAAATAATTCAAAACCCGCGACTTTTCAATTTGTTGATCTCATCAATTTTATTGCGAATATTATTGAAATAATTTGTGTAGTGATATAGTGATTAGGATGAACGAATAATGTCGGTGTGGAGTGAATAAAAGTGCGATATTGTGTTTGCTATTTTTTTAATTTTCGTATCGAATTTGTTACATTTCTATTTTCTATACAGCAAGTCAGCAATGAATTAGTATATTCATGAATATTGTGTTAACTTAGTTTCAGTGATATTGAACTATCAGTGTTTTATATATATACAAACCTCCCAGTGAACGTGCTAACTACATTGTAGTGTATACCCGTGTGTTTACAACACAGCCACCTAGATCTGTGACAGCTGCGACTCACTGCCCACGAGACGTCATTCACAGCCACCTAGATCTGTCACGTGTCTGCGATTCACGACCATCTAGATCTCTCCAGATCTGCGAATCACGGCCTACAGGATGGCAGAGATGGCATTGCTGGAGAGTTGTGCCCTGTGCGGGTACAGAGACGTAGAGGAGGCAGTGCTTGTGCACAGATGCATCAAGCCACTATTGTACCGATGCAAGGTAAGGCCGCCATGTTAGGTCTGTACCAAGATGCATTGAGGGTTGCGTTGGTTCGCCGTCTTGCGATGCTGTCTCATCTTCTTATCTCTCCCATGTTGAAAATAGGTACCAATTCACCAGACAAATCGTTAGGATTAATATCATTGTTTACAAATACCGGCCGGATTCATTCGGGAGGGTTCGGCTCCTCCGGATTCGTTCGGCTCCCTGTGCGTTTCGTTATAAAAGAATAATTTCAAATATCGGTTCGCTAAACAATATTGTTTTAGAAAAAAAAAATCTTTTCGTTCCATAGGCTTTGGTCGAAAGCATTATATAATATTTAAGAAGTGATGCAAAAAGAAGTAATGCGTGGGTATCGAACCCGGCCCGATCGCTGGCTCTCAAAACAGGTATAATACCGCTTAATTAAGCCGATTAGACACAAACAATAACGGAGTCTACTCGTCTTGGGACCAAGGAGCCGAACCTTCCCGAACGGCCCGAGTGAATCCGGCCGGGTGGAAACCGACCCGCTCGTATGTAGAGGGCAATTCTCTTGCGGTCATAATGTGAAAGATACAAGAATCGGACATTTGGGTCTGGGGAATTAACCGTTCATGTCACAGTTGTCGCCAGACAAGCAGGTTTGTCACTAAAGCAGGTTTCACGGTCCGATTTTCTCTTGTCGTCCGACACGATTTTCCCAACTGTCCAATCACAAGCCAGTATTCACCTAAAAAACATGGCGGTTCATGGCACCGTTTCGGAACCGATTCGGTGTCGTGTTTATTGACTCAACTTCACCTTAAGCTAGCAACTCTTCTCTTGATAGCAGCTGAGTGAAAGTGTTTTCATAATGAAATCATTATATCCCAATCGAGTTTTTTCTATAGTGCGTACATAATGGATCCATCATAAACAACTGAACAACAGTCTACAAGTTTCGTGGGGTGTTCCCCAAGGATTCATTCTAGGACCACTTCATTAAATTATTTCTGTATATTTTACATTGTATGCGCTGTAAGAAACAAAAAAATACCCGATGAATCACTATTATTTTTCATGCTCTAAAAATAACAATGTAGAAATCAGCATGAAATCAATGAATAATGATCATGTTTCAACATATACTATGAAAATATGGCCTTGGGCTCGATCATAAAACTTCTATTGTATATATCGAAAGTGAAGAAGATATTTCTAGTTCGATCAACCTTTCGTCAGTAGGTCTCACCTCTTAGTTATGCATATATTTTATTACGCTTAATCTTCATTTTGTAATAAATTCATTCAAGTTGAAAGTAAACTTTTTTACTTTTTTTCTGAAAATGGAATTTCATACGGCCTACAGTCAGGGCACGAACCTTGAAATGAGGATAGTTTTATTTGAACAATATTTGCATAATTTATTATACAAAGTTTATTAATAACGAGAGAGAGAGAGAGATGGAGAGAGAGAGAGAGAGAGAGAGAGAGAGCATAGCTTCAATACTAAACCGGTTACGCTCGTCATCACTGCATGCGGTTAGGTGTGCGCACTACGAGCGGGTCGCCGGTTGAAAAACCCATGTAAAGATGGTCGGCGGCGGGGATCGAACCGGGCCCGAAATTCCTCTCGTCTTCCGGGTACCGGATCACATGAAGCGAGCGCGTTAACCATGCACTGCGCTACATGTGCTGAAACTATTATTCAGCTCGAAGGTGAAAAAGGAAACAAACCTCAAGTTGATCGGTCAATTGCGTTGTAACCTGTGGAGTGCGCACAAAAAAACAACCAAACAAGTAAACAGAAGTCTTCCCAGAGTCGATTTAGCGGAATATCAGGTTTTTGGTGATAACTTTTGAATGGTATGAGATATCGAAATTCTGAAAAGAGGAAACACATATATTTCCAATGCCTTCAAGATGGTGTAAGTAATACACAAAAATACACATTTTTGAAACGTATACCCCTGACACTTATGCGATGTGAGATAAATAGTTCTGACTTATACCATCTTGAAGGTATTTGAAGTTTCCTTGTTTTCATAATTTCAATATCTCATACCGTTCAAAAGTTATCACCAAAAACCTGATATTCCTCTAAATCGACTCCCGTGGACTCTTAATATTGACTCGAATATTTGAAAACAGTGTATAGCGGTATACGTTATCACATAATATATAGATTATAGGAAAAGTGAAGGATTTTTTTTTTTTGAGGGAATCTCGAAGATATTTCAGGCCTTGCTTCCATCACATTGATTGATATTGCCCTAGTATTTCTAGGGCAATCACTTCCCGCCAGGATTGTCTCACAGACATAAATGATCATAAACTTGAGCAGTACAAGGTACAAAATTATCAAATATATTATCATCGGATGCAGACAATATTTGTTTGGGATTGATAGTAAGCCAAACACAAGAGTGTTTATATCTTCTACTTTGAATTAATTGTCTCTTACGCAATGTTCACTTCTTTCCATAACAGCAGACGTGTTTTTTATCATAATACAATGAGGAAATAAAACAGAAATAATTAGTGATAGGCCTAAATTGGTATAATTAGGCCTATCACTCTGCTAATTAAAGGTCGTGTACTTCATCCAAGCATTTGCTTTGAGGACTGTGGCAAACCACGAAAAACCAAATCACTATGGATTAAACAAAAGTACGAATAAGTTGATGATGAGTAAAATGACCCTGTAGAAACCTACCAGCAGCGGGACTCAAACCCGGGCCTGTCCAAGTCATGACCAACTGCCAGCTTTTTCATACATTCATGGATAAATAATATCAAAAACTCTCCTAATTAATATCCGGCAATTACAGACATGGATAAAATTCTTCAACAGAAACTTCATTGAATTGTTTCAAGTCAAGGTTCAACTATAGTATATTGAAAAACATGTCAATAAACTTTAATATACAAACAATTATCAATTGAATCGGTTCCGTATTATTCCTATCAAATGTTTTTACTCGTTTAATCGGAGTTTGTTATGACAGGCTTCACCCAGTACGCAACATGATGGATATTTATGTTATTAAATCTACTGACCTCCCACTGAGAATATATATTATATATATATATATATATATTTTTATATATATATATATATATATATATATATATATATATATATATATATATATATATATATATATATATATATATATATATAATATATATATATTTATAATGTTCAATGACAACTAATTGCTCAAGAAATCATCAAATATCATAATATAATCTATTCCAATATGGACATGGGCCAGTTTCGCACGATATCGCGTATCATATACGTCATAAGTCATGAGTTTTCCTGCTCCATCTCATGGGCCATGAAAAGCTGTAACTGGAGAACAATGGATTTGTACGAGGGGTTTACAACTCGCAAATTTGGTGTAAATCTGTATTCCAGATTTCAGGGATTTCAAGAGATTGCAATGGGATTTCATGGCAAGTGTACACCGGATTTCAGGAGTTGTTAACCCCTCGGTTTTGTATCAAGTTTCGATGTCATAAAAAGAAAAAAAATGTATTTTTGGCGCACACAATTGAATCTGTCACAATTATCATCCGTTTTATGTAGATTATTACTAAATGTCAGCAGCATGGAGGTTGTCTGTGAGATCATTATGACATGATTGAGACCGAATATCCGAAGTGAAAGTGTTCTTAGCGAGGCGGGAAGCGTCCGAACTGCAGAGTCATCTACGAAACTTATTCACAACAATTAGAGCCGCACGAAACTGGCTACATTCAAGCGACTAGAGAATATTCTATGTAACAATAATCAATATGTAATACGATTAAAATAAGTTGGAATTGTTATATTTTCATCAACATCGGAACTTGTACAAAATCACTGTTTCCCAATTGAGGCTAGGGTAGGATCGTTCGGACGGGGCACCACAAGGGCGATCTCGATCACCACTCCGAAGAACAATTGATATCGGTGAATGATAGATGAGATGAACGGTTCTTTTATCAGGTGTTTTTGGATATTGGGAAGGAGTCCGTCGTGGCCGCTTTTCAAGTAACCACCCCAGTATTGACCTGAACGACAGAGGGAAACCACGATAACCACTTGTCAGGATGGTCGAACATGGCGGTAATCGAACCCCGGTCTCCTGAATGACGTTTCAGTGTATTAACCACTCGGCCAGACGTCTCATTCAACTAACTTTCTGTTAAAACAATCGTAAATACGCATAGTTTTCTAATAGAATCCCCATGAACGGAAAATAATGTGCTACTTCAACACCCCCACCACCTGTAAGCATGGTGGGCAACAAGTCGAAATCAGCGTGCATCTTGTGTCATCTCGGAAGCGTTGATCTTTTAGGTTACGATATGTCAATAAACAATTGATTGGCTCGTCTTATCTATCTAGTACACATGCTAGTGGGCAAGTGTGCCGCCTGTAGCTCAAGGCTTATCTCCCTTCATGGACTCGCAACTATTACACTCAATGCTGTATATGTACACACTGGCATAGGAACCGCAGGGGGGGCATTGACCCACCCAAATTTTGTCCAAGGGAGGGGGGCAAGAAATGGGGTCTTGTAAGACTCAATTTGTCTCGTTGTATCCTGTAACTTGAAGCCCAATTTGTTAAAAATTTAGTTGTCATCATTTTTTGACGACTTTTATTTGTTCATTAACTTTATTAACCTATTTGTTCCCCGGTGAGCTTGCCCCCCCCCCCCTCAAATGGAATCTACTTGAACTTTACCACTATTTTTGTAACGCACTATACGTGTCGAATGCGTAAGTACGTACATTTTTGTCATCTGGACTAAGTGCGAATCATGTATAGACATTTATTTGATACATTGTAATGACTTTGTGTCATGACTGACGACTCTAGGTGTGGCTGCCAGAGTCCACATCAATGTGGCCACAGTTTGGGCCACAAACTATTTCAATTCAATCTTTATGAGCATATATGTATATTTGAAATATTAATTAGAACTCCATTTGGGATAACATTCATTTCTCCTGCTACACTACATTTATTTATTCTTACTATTTATTTTCACACAATATGATTAGTTTATTTATCCCGTTCGATTAGTTGTCTATGCTAGATCATTGGACACGCAACACTAAATACAACCACATGTAGAAAAACAAGTCCAACAGCCACCACTAATTCGATCAGGGCCCGGTATTACCAAGTTCAGTTATAACTTATAGCTTCAAAATAATTCAGTGGTGAAATAAATTCATCTTCTGAATGAAATGTGAAAAACCTAATTTCAGCAGTGATTGTGGTGTAGAGTTATAGCAATAGTATATTTGGTAATTCATTGTTGTTTCGTTCATTTGTATTGTGGTAATTTGTGTTTTGCTGGTATGTTATTTATTCATGTGAAAGAAGATGTGTAAATTATCTTTGAAGTGAGTATTTTCAGTATATTCCACAGATTAACCCTCAGTAGGTTTTGTGGACAATTGAACGAGAGAAATGTCTATATTGTTATGTATATACATTCATTGGATGGAAAAAAAAAAAATGATCTGACAGTTGGTGGAAACAAACAGCCGCGTAACCATGGTGATAAAACTTCCACCTGCCAGTTAAAGCTGGTAATTCCGGCACTGAAACATGCAAATGTGAAGTGCAAGATAATTGCTTGATTACTTTTACCACGAAGAATTTAGCGCCTTTGAAACTACACGACCTTGTTGAATTGAGAATTGTTTCTGACTAGTTTGTATACTTGTTACAACGAGAGTAGGTGGTCATCTACCAACCGGGTGGTATAAAGTGAAAACATCGTCAATCCTTCAATATTTCTACCACTTTGGCAATTTAACTCTTTTGAAAGATGAGTTGCGTATCCGATCGTGTAGACATCTGCCCTGAGATAGGCCTATATATATATATATATATATATATATATATATATATATATATATATATATATATATATATATATATATATGATTTCACTAGAGATGAAGACTTGAATCACCCGTGCGCTGGTGTTGTGAAATAGGGAAGACGGTCGCTCGGAACCTTCAAATCTCGTGAATAAAGTGACAAGATTGATGAAGGCGCGAACCACCCGCGCTCTAGTGATGTAGGGTAAGGGGACGGTCGCTCGGAACCTTCAAATGTCGTGGACACAAGTAGAATATCCGATGGTGATCTCGGGTCAACTGCGTCATTACGTTGGCAAACATGGAAATAAGTCAGATATGATTGATTGGACATTACCACTTCACCTTGGGAGTTTTCTTGTAGAATGCAATTGAATGGCGGGCTGTGATTGGTCGAGAGTTTGGCGCGGTTCTTGGCGTAGCTTGGGGCGAGACTTGGCTGTATTGTTGCGTGGACACGACCGAACTAGCATACATTACTTCTGTTATCAGTCCGATATGGGCCTAATGGCAAACACATTTGGTTATACTTATTGAGATGGAAGTGGAGGAGGAAGAGCAGAATCAGGCAGAGGAGACGTAGGAGGAAGAGGACTTGGGACTGAAAAAATCAAGTTGATATGTTGTGCCCTTGTAAAATGAACTTAACTAACTTTGTTAGAAAAGTATTTAGAAATAAAAAAATTTGCTTTAAAAAAAAAAAAAATCCCCCTGACTCAACTTATTAGATCATATATATATATACTGTACTTAGAATATTTCAAATGATATTATTATATTATTATACTGAAAATATATGAAAAGTGTGAAATCATTGAATCTAATGATGATCATTTTCTGAACCATCATTCATACACATCCATTTATACTTTCCATGATTTTTTTTTCATATTTATATTTTTATCTGCCAGTCTCTATTGTGATATGAGCAACAAGTGCTACTTGTGCTGGTCACTGCCTCCCCCTCCCCTCTCTTGCGTCACACTGACCCTCTCGTCTTACGTCACCAAAATAACACACCGCCTTGCAGGCTACGATCTGTCCTCAAACACTCCATCAAACCACTAACAAATCATTATAAAATATTACTATTGCAACTATTATCACTTTTATTACAACAATGCTTTCAATTGATTGTAATACAAATCAAGATGACTTGTTCCTATGATTGCGCGAACGACCATTCGATTGGTCAATACTGTAACTGTCGAACAATGTTGCATAGCTTTTGTTACCATAGTAACTCTATACTGACAAGAAGCTAATGGACTATTGTAATATACAACCAGGAATGATTTACAAGTTACAACACATTCTATGCTGCAAATATATATAAATAGTTTCACTCACTCACTTCAAACTGCAATCGAATAACTTATTCACAAATGTGTAATTATTTTGTACACAAAATAGCGTCTTTTAGGAGCTCTAGCGGTGAACAGCCGAACTAGACTATCATTGTCATGTTATAATGATGAAGTTATCATTCACAATTCACACTTCTTCTTCAAGATATCGCCGTGTGTCTTGGGGGAAAAGCATGGCAAATACCTCGCCATCTTGTCCGCCATCTTGCATGTCTTCCGGCTCCTCCACAGCCTGCTGCATCCCGCCATTAAACGGATAGTTCCTGTCAGTAGATGGCAGTGTATCATCGGTTTCCACAGCCCCCTGGGTGTCGTACACGCTAGACTGCGGTTTTAACAGTCTGTGGTGATCCAAGGTCACGTGAGCATTCATTGGTTTCTTTCTGTAATAGTTGTTCACCTGGTTGATTGGTCTGTGGTAAGGCGAATGTTGTGAGGCTACTGGTCTGGATTCGAAACTATTCTGATGAACCACGGGTCTGCTTTCGAAGCCAGCTTGATAAACCATTGGTTTGGGTTCGAAGTTCGGATGGTAAGCAACTGGTTTGGGTTCGAAGCCAGGTTGATGAGCAACTGGCTTGGGTTCGAAGCTAGGTTGATGAGCAACTGGTCTGGGTTCGAAGCCCGTATGATGTCCCACGGGTCTGGGTTCTATAGCCGGCTGGTGCGACGGGAGGAAGAAGTAGTCCCAGTGGTAATACGGCACGTTGGGCTCGAGGTACTCGTGCGGGTCACGTGGTATGACATGAGGCGTGTGGGGCGGGAACTTGTGATGCGCGGGCTTGTAGGTCCAGGGCTTGTAGGTCCAGGGCTTGTAGGTCCAGGGCTTGGAGGTCCAGGGCTTGTACTGATGTTTCCAGACCTTGAGAGGATCTAACGGCTTGAATTGTGGACTGAATCTCTCGTCAGATCTCGAGCGAGGTGAAGACGTCTCTGTGTCTACTGGCTCTCTCAGATCCCCGCGGTCGATACCTGCAACAAGATGATACGCCGGATTACAACTTCGGCCGGTAAAACAGTTCTGACCTGCACGTTATCTCAGCCGGTGAAGTAGTACGCAAAACCAGCTCGAATATACTCAGATTATCAGATTATTGTTAACTTCACGACCCCACCGATCGCTAGATTATACGGGGATACGAATGAACAAAGCCCATGTCTCATGCGGAAACGAACCCACGCCCAACGGTGAATTCAGTTTGTCAAGAGGAGACTTAGCTGACTGAGCTACGGAGGGCGGTAGTCTTGTTATCAATAATGACATATTTTACCTCTCCTACCTTCATCTATAGTGGGTATAAGTTACACGTGAGAGATGAATGATCGAATCACCCGCGCGCTAGTAATATAATGTAAGAGGGACGGTCGCTCGGAGCCTTCATCTCTGGTGGACATAAGTATACTAGCTATAAGGACTAGCGTGAACTAGTGCGACATCTATCGAGTTACCACGGTAATTAAATCTCACAGATAGTGCAGACATAATTGGAAAAACCCTGTCAGACTTGTTTACATTAGAAAGGAAGTCATGACGTCACTATGGCAACGACTGTTGACCCTCGACCAGTCACAGTGATGCACGCGCAGTGTCCAGTGTGTCAGCCAGCATCTCACAGCTGTACTTGCCTCGCCACCGTGCCGGACCAGCCGTCAACAATGACGCGTCGCCCCGTTGTCGCGTCGATACCTCTCCGTGGCGTCGCGACGCGTCACTCGGAGACCACGCCCCTTCTCCAGGCGTCGTGTAGCGACCACTGGCAGGACGATCAAGGTAATGAGGCAGCATTTCATTGGCTGGTAGAGAGTATGGAGGAATCTGATTGGACCAGAATGAACTTCCTTGCATGTTATTGGTTGATTGCGGCATGGATTTACTGTAGGCTTCGTTGTTCTGGAGGTACTGATCTAATGAGTATTCTGTGGGGTAATGTTGTGGTGATGAGGGGTAATGTTGGGGTTGGGAGGGGTAATGTTGGGGTTGGGTGGGGTAATGTTGGGGTTGGGAGGGGTAATGTTGGGGTTGGGAGGGGTAATGTTGGGGTTGGGAGGGGTAATGTTGGGGTCGGGAGGGGTAATCTTGGGGTCGGGAGGGGTAATGTTGGGGTCGGGAGGGGTAATCTTGGGGTTGGGAGGGGTAATCTTGTGGTCGGGAGGGGTAATGTAGGGGTTGGGTGGAATGATCCAGGTATTGAGAAGGGTGATTTGGAGGCTGGAAGGAGGAGCCATGAGGAAGTAGCTGCGTGGACGAGGTGTAAGGCGATTGTTGAGGAAGGTCCTCGTCGTCGTGGCTGTCGTGTTGCAGGAAGGGGGTGGGGTGCGGGGAAGGCAGTACAGGCTTGTACAGATGCTCGTCGTTGTGGGTTGCCGGCTGCAAAGGATAGGGCAGATAAGCTGCATAGTACTCATTGTTGAGCCCACTAGGGTACTTGACAGGCGTCCAGTGAGGAAGAGACTGATGGTTGGTGGGGACGTTCTGGTAGGAGTTGTGACCGGCTTCGGGTGGCGACTCATAGATGTCGTGGTAGTCGGAGATGTGAGGCGGCTGCAATGCGGGCTGCTGATGCGCAGGGGTGACGTGACCGGTGTGTGTTGCGGGCTGCATGTACAAGGGGTAGTACAGAGAGTTGGCGCTGGGGACGTAGCGGTATGGAGTTGTACTTGGAGTAACCAGAGTGGCTTCATTTCGAGCTTCTGCCGCTAGGGCGAGACACAACCAAAACAATGGTGCAAACATCTAAACAAAGAAAACAAACATATTTAGAATTCACTATGTTTATGTTCATTAAAGGCACGGCTAGGTACAGGATGACGGTAGATATGTTGGGTTGGAATGTTCTTGCATATAATTAATTGCGAAAATATTTTTTTATTCTCCGTAAAAGAGCCAAAATTATTGATATTTTCATTTTTTTTTTTTGAATTTGAGAATATATATTCCCTCTGTCTGTTACTTGAACAGAACCGATATGGAACTTGTGGTTATTTGACAATTGACATAATACCGCGAACCAATCTTCTAAAGATGCTGTTGAGATGCAGAAGATCAAACAATCTATTGGCGCAATATAACTCGAATTTAGGCTCATGGCTTATTCATTTTTTATTCATAATGTATCTTAGGATGCACTGTACTCCGCCAAACCTACGTGAAAACACACATATATATATATATATATATATATATATATATATATATATATATATATATATATATATACTTATATATATTGAAAAAATACCATGTCATATATCGTTGCCGGAGACAAGGAATATGATTCGAACATTCGATATAAATTACCATTGAGCAAACACCTAACTTATGAAAGAATAATGGATTAGATATTCCAAAAAAATCGAAAATAAATGAGTGGTAGGCCTGAAATAGGCCTATTAGTGTAAACAACAATACGACAATAACATGAAAATGAATGTTAATGATGCAACGAATGTGTTCATAAATGTTGTATTAATTAATTTCAAGCCTAATAATCAATAAAGTTAATAATGAATAATGCATGATTAACTGCTTGAGCTATAACTAGCGGACTTTCTCGTTCTCAGGTTACCTGTAAATACTTGTTCTCAGGGTTGCCGTGCGATGACCAATTCAAACGGTATTCTGTATTCTAATATCGGAATGTGATTGAAATGTATGGACATTTAATCGAATTGTCTAAAGACACGAATAATCGTTGCACAAAATCTTGAATTTCATTTTTAGGTAATTTAATTTTAATTAGATGAGCTTTAGCGAGGATTCAATTTGACATACTGAAAAAAATTGGTGTTCGTTTTTTTTTTCGTTTTTTTTTATGTTTTTTTGTCGGTTCGCCACAGGTCAAACGGCTACAGCTGTCAACTTCAAACTTTTTTTCAATATGGTTCCTCATCTAACTTAGATCTGTATAGTTTTGTGGCATTATCGGGGAGTACCTTTTTTTTATGAATTGAAGAAATTTCAAAAATTCCCATTAGAATAACATGGCGGGAAAAAAGAGAAAATATTTTTTTTTTCCAAAAAAATGAAATTTCGCGTGAAGTTGAATTACATTTTGGTACACATTTATAAAAATTTTCATCTTGATCGGGTTAGCCATTTTAAAGAAAAAACATAAAATGTGCTAAATTGGTACCACTCGAAGCAGTTTTTACCCATTTTTACCCATACTATTACCATCCGCTCGTCTTACAACGCATATATGGCGTTTTCCTAGTTATATTGAATAGGTCTATATAGGCGTAAGATATCAAATTTCCCAAATGATGCATTGTTGATATAGACAACAATGTCCCCAAATTGACAGCCAATCACAATTTTTGTCGGATTTTGAGTTCGCTGTACACCATGTTCAGTCACTTGTTTCATTTATTAACACGCCTTGATTTCCAATCTTTTGATCTC
This sequence comes from Brachyptera putata, assembly GCA_907164805.1. Classification (NCBI taxonomy): domain Eukaryota; kingdom Metazoa; phylum Arthropoda; class Insecta; order Plecoptera; family Taeniopterygidae; genus Brachyptera; species Brachyptera putata. Next base: position 32,152,105 of record OU015466.1, on the reverse strand, counting down.
ACTGCTTTCCTGACTCACCTATCTTGATTATTTATATTGTTTTATGATCCAATTGATTCCACTTGTTGATTTCCTTAATAGCGTTCGTGATAACTTTCATTAATTGACGTAGAAAAATACATAATAATCATTATTTGTACTAGGAAGAGACCTATGGCTCATCCGAGTTTTCTTTAAACTTTCGAATTAGGCCTATAATATACATCTAAGGGCCGATATTACTAATCGATAGTTAGTGGATTAAGCAATAGTTAGCGGATTAACTTGTTATCACCATTGGTCACATATGATATTTTCGTACCTTTAACAAATAGTTAGTGGATTAGCACTTGACTAAGATTCGTAAAACCGGGCCTAACTAAATTTCGAAGTGAATTAAAGTTATTTTGAGGAAATTGTTTTTCCATATTCCTTCCTGTTTTATTTTTTGATGTTTTTAAAAAATGGGAAATTATTATTACCAGTTAGTGATTCAATCGATTGCACCTCAAAACCATACAGTATCTAGCTAGATTTTGGCACATATGCATGACGAGTATCTTCATATTGTATTCGCTCATCCATCCAACGAATACAGGCTCGATCCAGTTTCTCGCACTCAATCAGGGCCAGCTCGTGGGATTTTGGCACCCTGGGCGACCCCAAGACACTACTTGAAATGTTTTCAAAAATCCTAGACGGCCAGCCCCAGCCGCCGGAGGCGAAATTTTTCAGGCTTTTTGAACATTTTAAACTGATTTTAAAACATCTCCGATATATCCGGAAACTCTCCGGATGTATAAAACATCATTGTTACTTCCGTATACTTTGGTTTTTCAGTCATTCCTATACTATATATTTAAGAACTCAACTGACGACTTGTCACCTTTCGAACGGACCTCCTTATCACTTCGTAATCGCATATTAACAATAATTTCGTATCAAGTATTCCATGTTCATTTATTAAAAAAAAAAAAAAATGTAGCGCCCCAAACATTTTGCACCCCGGGCTCCCGCCCAAGAGCCGGCCCTGCACTCAATGCAAACTACCCGCCAGCAGAAGAGATCCATTTCACTTATTCACAGCTTTTCAAATCGATATTGACTCCATATATCGATATCGAATCGACATCTAATGTCTCGAATACTCCAACGAGGTATCGATTCAAGAAGTACCGACAGTTCCCTGTTGATTTCTTCTGCTCGCCTAATTCGCGACACCAACGTGAGGCATGAAACAGAGCCTTGCTCTAAATACAGCTGGGCAAGAAGTAGCTGCTAATGGCGCATGAAATCAGGAACAACAAAAACCGGCCTCACAGATACAATCAGACTCCCTCGAGTTACTGACTTCTTGTATTGGTTCGCGGGGGAAATACACGTACATGCACGGTGCTTACACAAATCGAGACATTTTATCTAATTACTATATTTCCATGTTCAAAAACCAGTGTAATTGAATGAAAAGTTCACATCTCCAAGATAATTTCATGCTCTTCAATTAATATGACATTTTATTCTTATATCAGTTTTGGGGCTATTGGGGGTGTAAACTTTCATTCAATCACACTGGTGACCTTTCGTCTCATCTTCCAATGCATCATTCACTGACGCCATAGAGTTTAAGCAAATAAACACTTTCAAGGCATTGAATTTACTCGTAAATATATTTTTATTTTCAATTGTGCAAGGCGAACCGACCCACAGCATTGCGTTATCAGTGTCAACATGACCTATAAACGATCGTAGTGACTTTCAGGACGAACATATTGTAGTGAAACTGCATTGTGCAGATAAGGCACTTCTGAACTATTGTCTATCAACAATAAACATACACATTAGGTTACGTTATTTATATGTGACGGTACTGGGTGAGGTATAAATCCATGGCCAAATATATCGAGTAACATACAAGTGATCTTTCCAAATTCACATCTTCACATCACATCAGGGTAATATCCTCAGTGTAATAAACTATCTGTGTTATTACCTCCTCCCCAGAATGTCGATATCTCATACCATTCAGAAGTTATCACCAATAAACTGATATTCCACTCAATCGACTCCCACGGACTCTTAAGAAGAAGCGAAAGTAATAAACTTCCTTTCAGCTCTAAACTAGTTAGTTTACAATAGAAGTATCGCCGTCCTTGTCCAGCTCACGTACTCACCCTTATCTCTGTCTTCGTCTGCTGAAGACGGTTGTCTGCGTCTAACACTGGTCGTCTGTTGACACCACTAGGCACTGGCAGCTCAAGCCTGTAGAGATGACTGAATCAGGTATTGGGGCTAATCACAATCTTTGGACTTAATTGACTTATAATTATCAATTAACGATACTTGAAATGTGGCCCGTACAGTCTAGTTCTGACCCTTCCGATGTGCCGTAGTCCTATGACAAATCTTCCCTCATAACTACTAGTTTTACTTATATATATATATATATATATATATATATATATATATATATGATAACGATAACTTTGGTGGACTTGATATATGTGTTGTCGATAGGTTTTACGGTTTTTCCACTTACTTGATATGCTCTACTCTCGCGACGTTTCGGGAAGATTATACTTCCCATCATTACGAGTCGGTGAGTCGTTGTGATCGGTTGGAGAGCCTGATGATGGGAAGTATAATCATCCCGAAACGTCGCGAGAGTAGAGCATATCAAGTAAGTGGAAAAAGCGTAAAACCCATCGACAACACATATCAAGTCCACCAAAGTTATCGTTATCATATATATATATATATATATATATATATATATATACGAACAAAATTTTCGTCAACTTTAATTCTCGTTGTTCATCAAAGATTTGGCCTCCAGCCTTAAAAATGTGATCTCCTGCAGCACGAGAGGGGGGGGGGGAGGAGGGGTGAATATACTCATTAAAGTAATAGCTTTTTTGATTTACCTTGAAACTTCGTCAAAATGAACCAAATAAATAAATTAGTTGATTGACGTTTTCGTGATTGCCGTTTTCAAGTAAATTGAGCCGCCCCGGTGGCTAAGTCAACTATCGCTAGCGGTAGTAACTGAAGTCACCGCTGGGCGTGGGTTCGAGTCCCGCACAAGGCATGGGTTTGTGTAAACGTCCTTTCACCTATCATCACTTCATTGTTTCATTATCACCCGCTCATTCGTACCCCCGTGTAACCTAGCTGTTGGTGGGGTCGCTAAGCAGCATTGGAAAAAAACGCGTTATTTTCGTTGTAAAGTAGTTGAATGTTGCAGTGCTGCTGAGAGTGTAAAGACAAGTGCACCGTTCAAGGTCGTTCAAAACTGGTTCTAGAGGTCATTACTCTACTTTCATCTACCTGTCAGTGAATCACTTTCAGTGTTACGGACCCGGGTTCCGGCCCGGTGGGCCCGGGTCCTGGCCCCGACCTCGCACATCACACTGCTAACATTGAGTCAGTCAAGGAACTGCCTTGAAAACCGAGCTGAAGACGGGACCGGGTTCGAGTCTTGTTGATATTAATCGCACAGCTGAATTACCTAGCTTATCCTCACCTCCAAACTCTGTTCGTCCTTCAATAGGATCAATATACAGTGTTTTTATATATAGTGTGTCGTGTTGAGTTCGTTGAAGATATTTTTTTTAGAAGTTTTTATTAACAAACTAAAAACAAACATGTACGTATTGGATAAATTCACAAGGTCAGTAAATATGACTTGTCTGCGAGTCTATCAACATTTAAAATACAAAATAATACAATTGAATCAATATGTCTGGACGAAAATATTATGGGTTCAATTACATAAATCAAAGGTTAAACTTTATAGTTGTCATAATATTCTGGAGTTGACATCAAAAATAAACTGAACATTAAATAAAATGTTGAACTTCCTCGAAAATATGTGTTAGATATTATGAATAGGTTTTTACTCGTATCCATTTTTGAAAACTTGGAAATTCTGAAATCATTTATAGGACTACGACTCTACGTTACGTTAATTCAACGTTACGTGTTTGATATATTCCCATATTATTTGATATATTCCCCTATTAAGGCTAAGAGTAGAATCGTAATAAATTAATGAAATAAATTCCCCATTTCCCCATTCGCTTGACCCAGTTTTGCACGCAATCTCCACAAACCGCGACGTGTCATTCCTCGGTTGTGTTTCCCCAGATAAACTTGCAGCAAACTTAGGGTCTACTTGTTGCTGATTATTATGATGATTATTGTTTGCTTAATGACACGAGGGGTTAACAACTCCTGAAATCCGGTGTACACATTGCCATGAAATCCCTGATATCACCTGAAATCCCTGAATCCGTATGACATCTCTCGAAATCTCTGAAATCACCATGAAATCAGGTGTACACCAAATTTGTGAATTGTAAACCCCTCGTAACGACCCCACCAACAGCTAGGTTATGCGGGGGTACGAGTAGGCAGGTGATAATGAACTAGGTAAGGGATTAAACATGTAATGACCGAAATTGGCCACCCTGGTTAGCTCAGTCAGCTGAGGCACGCTTCAGAGACTGAAGTGACTCTTGGGCGTGGGTTCGAATCCCGCATAAGGCATGGGTTTCTGTGAACGTCTTTTCACCTATCATCACTTCATCGTTGCATGATCACCTGCTCATTCTTACCCCCGTATAACCTAGCTGTTGGTGGGGTCGTTAAGCATCATCAAGAAAAAAAAATAGAAATCGTTCGTTCAGAATATTGATTCTTGTTGGAACCGTCAATCTCATCCTTCTTGAAGTAGAAATATGTTTCCAGTACATGGATTGATCAGGACTTAAACTGGGTCTTGATTGAACGGCTGTATCGATCTGTTGACGTTTCCAACAATGTTTTTCCATCAGTTTTTTCCAAATCTATTTTCTAACAAAGAACATAAACAAAAATCCAATGAGCTCAAGCACAAACTCCGAAGAAAAATTCATCTTGACACAATAAATATTTATAATTTCTTTCGTTCTACTGTGACAGAGTATCCGCAGAAGTACGAAGGGCCTGCAATGCGACTTGATTGCAGAAACGATGAAGAAATCGCAGTCAATTCCTCGCTAATGATAGACTTCAGCACATAACTTGCAACAGAGCCTTTTACAAGTCCACTATTTCTCTAGTTTCTGACTTACTGGAGTTCCATAACTCGACTGACGAATGCCAATTATACGTACTATCATGTCACGGCCGACAAGATCACTCTGTACTTGAAACACTCACCGTCAGTTGTCGGTGACGGGCCTCGAACCCAGACCCGCTCGGGTTCGAACCTCGGCCGGCCGAGGGCACGCGGCGAACAATGGCCGACAAAAACTCCCCGATCGATCTCGACTACGATCCTAAATGACCTACATTCAATTATTGGTGGAAAATCCGCTGAAATTCACCAGTAATAAAACAATCGGGTAAACGAGGAAAAAATCCTCTTGATTACTTGTCCTTGCTCGATATTTGTTCTTGCTCGGGCTCAAGGGCTAGGTGTGCGAGAGAGACAGAGAGAGAGAGAGAGAGAGAGAGAGAGAGAGAGGGCATGAAGGTTTCCCGTGTGATATGATGCTGTATCATATGGACCAAATCAGTCGTTATCCGATCATACATATAGGTAGAGTGACTAGAGTGACGTGAGTTATTGTTCGAACCCCGCGTGCAGCACTTGGCACAGTTGAGCAACAGGTCGAATCAACTTGTTGGTAGAGCCAGCGTACGACATACACTTACAGGTGAGGTGCAAACCTATACGCTTATTGTACTTAGGGTCCATTACCGATAATAGAATGTGTTAATTAGGCTAATTATTAATTTGAGGTACTAAAATAACATTGGTAACCAAGGGTAATAACAAGTTAATCCACTAATTATCGCTTAATCAACAAATTTATTATTCGTAAAATGGGACCTCATTATATCATCAAATTTGAATTATAATTATAATTACTATTCTATTTATTTTTATGTTATTTCCAATATTTCTATACAAAATCAATGCTGAGTATCCACAAACTCAGGTTTATTTGTGAGATTATAACTAAGTAAATGTTAGACCAATAATTTTTCACGCCAAAAGTTTATGACTGGATATATGCGCAGTTTGCCAAATTACCGTGATTAAATACAGTTTTTTTTATATTGTTGATTTACGAAATATTGTGGCCTTCGATTTATAGACATTATAAACATACCCAGCGTTTATTTCACCTGTATGGTATATACAGGTATGATATAATGAATTAATGGCGATCGTCGCCATTAATATATATATATAAATATTTAGTAAGTCTATCTTTGCGGAAATTTGCCACTCCTTGAGGAGTGTTGTTGGTTCTGAAAAGAACCCTTCTTTTCGACGTTTCGGCGAAAAACTGTCTTCATCTTCTGGAGTCGTTGGCGCACAGTTTTTCGCCGAAACATAGAGTAGAAGGGTTCTTTTCAGAATCAAAAACACTCCTCAAAGAATGGCAAATTTCCGCAAAGATAGACTTACCATCAACCACCGGCCCTCAAGACTTCAGTGTAAGCAATTTGACCTCAACTATGAGCACGTGTGCGTGCAAACATTAAACCTAAAAGGTTCTCTGAATCATGTTGTGTCCTTCTCTAATGATTGGAAAAACTTGAGATTTAATCTTCTTAAGACGTCTATAATATAAAATTCAATCATGAATAATAATTACTGTTGATTGAATTTCATCACAACAACAATGTATTACAAAGTATGGGTAGGCAAATTATTCCTGAATTGAGATATAAATCAAACACTTTTTTATGGGATAAGGACAAATAATATCAAAGCTCAAGCTAGACGTCAGTTGATAATACGACATGCGGAATATAATTTGAAAATGGAGTTTTAAATTGGTTTGCGTCATCTGCAATTTAAGTATATATTTGTGGAGAAAGAGCCTATGTGAGGATAGCAATTTTATATTTTTATAAAGTGCAAAAATTATCATTTCAATTCAATTTTAAATCCAATTGGCAATAAACGTGATCATATTACTTTGGCAAGAGAGTATTCTTATGGACATTTTCCCGCGGCCTTAGCAAGAACTTCGTATCGAAATGATTATGAAGACTCGTCGAAAGAAGAATACTATTTATTGAACGGTTAAAATTAGATATATAAGTGTGAATTTCAAATCTCCCGATTGGAGATCACAAAATGTTAGTTATTTGAAGAGAATGTCTGTGTGGTTCCTCCAAGAGTATCATCAATTAATCAACTTTCAGTCCTGCATGCGAATTGTTTACACCTAATTATTTCATCGAGACAGAAATGAAAATGTTATCATTTATGAGGTTTTGTAAGCAACTTCAATCTTGATGAATGGTATTTAAAAGTCCGTGGGAGTCGACGAAATATCAGTTATTTGGTGATAGCTTTTGAATGGTATGAGATATCGAAATTCTGAAACCGAGGAAACACAGATATTTGTATACCTTCAAGATGGTGTAAGTAATAATTATTTATCTTGAATCTCCTGATTGTCAGGCGTATACGCTCAAAAATTAACATTTTTCAAGCGTATACAACAATTATGCGATGTGAGATAAATAGTTATTACTTAGACCATGTTGAAGGGATTACAAATAGGCTATTTGTGAATTCCCTTGTTTTCATAATGTCGATATCTCATACCGTTCAAAAGTTATCACTCACCAAAACAGTGATACTCCGTTAAATCGACTCCCATGGACTCTCAAGTCAATGAGTTTTGAATCATCGGAATTCATCCTATAAAGTATGGTCATGCGTAGGCCTACATACACAAATTTGATTGGAATGAAATATCAAGTTCTCCACAATATAATACATTATGTATACATCACTAATATATTCTGTATAAAGAAAAGCTTCGCAACCTCAAGCTTTTCACCTCTTCAATAATATAAATTAAATACAAAACCGTACCCAATGTTGAGCCTTGCGGTAAGCCAATATTGGAGAATCTCAATTTAATACATGTATTAATAATTTAAACCAAAAATATCCCTTGATACATCCCAATCAACATGGCCCTTCTTCGTCAATATTCCCATCGGCTAAAATAAATATTTGTATCAGATTAAATATCAAATTGTTTTGATAAATCAATGGACATACTGACTGATATGCATATTATTAATTATTATCTCGTTAAACAAATTGAAAGAATCATACTTGAAAAAATCAGACATATTTGACCAGTTTTGGAAACCTAGTAGAATTCTAGCAAATATATTGAACATTGCTCAAGTGATCCGTCAAATCGTTCCACAATTTGTTGATTCGTCAAAAGCCTCAGAGTAGGCCCAAACCTTGGATTGACCACATTTTTACTGCAATTTTTCACTTCTCTGGAACTTTGCCGTGCGCTCTAAAGAAGAAAATTGATTATCTTTGATAAAATAGTATTTATGGCATGATTTACCATTTTAATCGCATATTCTTCGGCGATGATGAAATCAGAACCATAGGCTGATTCTCATGCAGTATAATTGCATTTCGAAGCGTTTAGTTTGATTGCAGATCCTGGAGGCATTTACGGAGATTGAAGCCGGGTATTTCGTAAAATCATATTAGACGTTCATCGATATAAATGGCAATTATCTATAAAATATAATCATTATTTATAATAATAAACCACATGAAATAATATACATGATCACGCATTTAATGACATGTATTCATAAATGATACATAAATGAACCGTAGAACAAATGAAAAATATGTATGATTTTCACCATTTTCCGTCCCGCGTGACAATTGTTTCATTTCACGAGCTTTTATAGCAACAAATACCATCTCACAGGTTATCAATGTGGGCCTACTAAGTCTCACAATCACAACACAAACAAAATACTGTATGACATGAAAATAAGATAATGACATTAGATATAGTCCTATATTACAAATACCATTCACACCATACCATATCATACCATTCATTCGGGTATTTATCGTATCATTTGGTTAATGGTGATTAAACAGAGAACGATATTCTCCACAATTCCTTCCTAAAAGCCACCATCTTCTCTCGGTCTCGGCAATGTATTGTCACGAGTGGTTCGTTTTCCTCCCTTCCTCCCCTAGTAAATATCCCTGCCACCCCCGTGGGTCCGTCAAGCTCCACGTGATGCACTCCCGTCCCGTCTCCAGGCAACCTGCCTCCTGGACCAGTTCTTACAGATCTGTAACTCTCGTGCACATTTACATCATCCATTGTTACCTCAACGAGCATTCTAATCAATCAACTCCCAAGGAAAACGTTCAGGAAATATGCAGCATAATAACCATAAAGTCATTAATAATATATGTAAATGGACTCGGTAATTGTTTTGTTATTATTGTGCTTATGATAGTACTTTTGTTAGGACGACGAAGATTAAAAACGATGGCAAGCTACACTTGAGGGGTACTGATATTAAGACACCACCGTGCTGAAGGTGACGTTTAGGTGACGTCATCATTGAGACTCGACTACGGGTTAAATGGAATGATATTCAGATTTCTTATTGAACATGATAAACAATTTCCAAATCGGTTGCTTGGAATATATTCATCATATCCCATAACTTGCGAAAGAGATTTTTCTGCAAGTCGGTTTCTGAATGAAACTAAAAAACAAACAATACTTCAGAAAATTTGTGTAGAGATAATCTCGATTCTAGGTCAAACTGAAAAAACAACATAATCCTGCGCTAGAGACACATTCAGTAGATATTCTGTATGAAAAAAGTTACCGAGCCGGGAATCGAACTTTGAACCCCGAGCAAGGGAGCCAAAGCAATGTCTATCATATCGCCACACCGACGTAAACGAGGGAATCTGCTACTACAAAATTTTGCGTGAAGTTGAATTACATTTTGATACACATTTCTGGAAATTTTCAGCTTGATCGGGTCAGCCATTTTGAAGAAAAAACATGAAATGTGCTAAAGTGGTACCACTCGAAGCAGTTTTTACCCATTTTTACCCATACTATTACTATCCGCTAACAACGCAAATATGGCGTTTTCCTAGTTATTAAATCGCAGCTCAGATCGGTGGCTGAGTCATGACGTCACAGATCTCAGCGTTCCAATCGGTCACTTCCATTTCCATATTTAAAATTGCCTAGCTGAAATAATACCTCGATCCGCAGTAGGTACAAACTGAATTGGGATATCGTTTGACATTAGTTTCAGCACAGTGTTGTCGTAACATCACCAACCGGAACCGATTGTTGATCCAGCGTGTTACAGGAATACCAATAGAGATCGATATGCCATGTGACAGTATCATGTGTGCAGTGATTACGAGGCGAAGGCCAGACAGACAATTCACGTCAAATATTGTTACGTGTTAGAAATTTAAAAATTCAAATAACAAAAGAGTGACTCCTCCCCCTCACAAGCATGCAAATTATGTACTTGTATCCACGGAATGAGAAAGTCGTATACCAACATGATAAATGCAGATAAAACACTTTTGAGGAAAGTGGCTTAGTTACAAACAACCCCATTGGCCATTGTTGATAGTATAACTGTGAACTCGGATAAAACTATGTTGGTTTCAGGTTATAAAACATTAGCTTATATGTTGGAGGTTGGTTAGTTTTTTTTTTCAATAATGCTGCTTAACGACCCCACCAACAGCGAGGTTATGCGGGGTACAAAACTATCTCATATAATAATGGCATACTATTCCTATATTCCTACGACCCCTATTCCTGAGATAATTGAGATGTGAGAAAATGAAAATGGGTGAGAAAACGAGTATCTCACATAAAATATGAAATGAAATATGTCATTATTATATGAGATAGTTTTCTCACTGATTTTTCTCACATCTCAATTATCTCAGGAATAGGGGGCCTGTTAGTTTGAAATAATTCATGTGCCCACTGAGTTAAATTACAGTTTTATTGGTTCTTCTAAATCTTTTTCCACTTGGAAAGCACTGCTGGAAGTAGTTTCGCTTTTTGTCAATAATTATTATAACATCATCATCATCAGTCCAATGCAATTTCCTAGCAAAACCGGATTGTAAAAAGTATTCTGCCGCATCATGGACAGTATAATATAACGGTACCTTTCGTGCATGTTATCATAATGCATTTCTTTCATTGAATTAAATCCCAGCTTGCATTGAAAGTAAAAGTACTCTTTGTACTGTGCTATACACCAGTCATAAAGAGTTGATATAGGTTTCAACGTTTATCAGACCAAAAGAAAAACGTATTTTACTTTTAATTCAAGATCCACATTATATCCTCTAGTGCACGATACTAGATTGTACATCTTACTACATTGTGCATTGTACATTGTGTACATTACTGTAGTTTAGTGCTCTAGTATACGAACTTTTAATAGATTTTGAATAAATGAAATTCGTTGGTTTCGTATGTTATTTCCGGTATCATAATGAACTAATCATCCCCTAATTTTCAGTTGATACAACCGGTTCTTAGTATAGCATACATTGAATAGAGAATTGGATTATAATTAAACTCATACTTGGACTCAAAATAGACCCTTGTGGAACTCCAGTTCTGACATTCTCTGGTACAATCAACATATCAGCAACTGCGGCAATATTTCAAGAATCTTATAGGATTAAATTTTAAATACCAATTAGGATTAATTGGGACACAAGGACACAATCTTATTCCCTAGCCCTAGTTACTGAGAGATCGATCGAGTTAAGGCCCTTTCACGATTAAACCTTAACACGATTAACGATCACCCTAGAGACCATAATCCTTGAAATAGGAGAGGGGATCACACTTTAGATATTAACAATCGTCAGGGACTTATAGATCTTTATATCAGTAGTTAAAGTCAAAGATTGAAGAACGGGAATCGCATGCTGGGGCGATAGAGTGTGTTCGGAAAGTTCGGAAGTCGGCACGAAGTCGGCCGGAGGCAGCCGACCAGAAACAAGACTCCATGTCCAACAAGCTCTGAACACGATGAGGATATGAGTTATTAACATATTATAATAATCACAGGAACATGCATGATGAGTGTCAACAAAACACATTGTCACACCTCTGTCTCTCTCTCTCTCTCTCTCTCTCTCTCTCTCTCTCTCTCTCTCTCTCTCTCTCTCTCTCTCTCCCACACCTACCTGCTTGTGGGACAGTGGAATGCGCGTGCACCGCTAAGAGCCTTGGTCATGGTCTGAGCTAAGAACAGAATCGCTTCATGACAATACGTGATTAACTGTAATCCACGGCATTGTCACGTGATGTCGCTGGTCCAAGGTCATCACAATCAGATGAGTTTGCGAGGGAGGCTAATTTACCGCAACGATATCATATTTAGTGATTGACAACCAGAACGCAATTAGGGATGAAGTCTGGGAAATATTCTCGTTTTTTTTCACTTTGGGTTTAACGATGCATTGTAGATGACTGAGGTCTATTGGCGTCGGTGAATGATGAATGCGATGGTAGGTTATTCTATTATGTGTTGTTGGATAGAGGGAATGACTCGGTCGTGACCATCCCAGTATTGACCTGAACGACAGAGGTGAACCACGAAAAAAACTATCGGGATGGTCGACCATGGTCAAACCCCAGTGTTCTGAATGACGGTTCTGTGTGTTAGCCAGCCGACCTCAGCCTTCAGCTTCCATTATTGATGAGCGAAGCGGAGACTCAGTCTTATCGTAGACCCTACTTGAAATGCCGAGGTGTTTATTGTTGTACTCCACAGGTGAACAAAAGAAAGTTTTTGTCACTAGTGAGATGACATCATGTGACATCATCCTCCTCCCCATCCGGGAGGAGGGGGGTTTTGGACCCAGTTCGATCCCCGCCGCCGACCATCTTTACAGAGGCTTTCGTTGTTTCCCTCTGTAGTCTAGGCTAATGCCGGGATGGTTCCTACAATGAGTCGGCTATGACCGCTTCCTTCCCATTACCCAAGAACCTTCATCTCATCATCCCATCATCTCATTAATCATTCATCCGACGCCATCAGATCTGCGCTATCATCACAGTGCGTCGCTATATCAGAAAGTATTGAAGTGCGAGTGAATGGTAGACTGGCCGAGTCTGATTCAGCAGCGGTTCTACGTCATCCGAGTTCTATTCCCGACACGGCGGCTTGGAGAGCCGAGCTAATAAACACGGCCAGTCGGATGGAAATAGAGCGACAGCTTCTGGTTACGATCAAGATGTGCATGCGTCTGGAGAATGTTGCCGAGAGAAGCGCTGTGATTGGTTGGTTCAAGTGGTGCAGGCAGATTATTCGCGTCTGTACGTAATTTATCAACACAGGGACGTTATTCTAGAACTCTAAAGCGAAACGAAATCCGGCCATCTTCGATTTGTCCTAACTATTTCGTATACTTTATCATAGTGTATCATATGGGCTCTGACACTTTCGTCACGCATCCGTTTCATTTACTGTTATAGAATGAGGGCCCTGAGAGAATGATGGCTGCTTATCGGACCAAGGTGTGTTGAGGGGTGCGTTGGTTTGCCAGTCTCTTATGGTGGCTTCACTTCAGTGCTGAAAATATGCACCAATTCACCTCCCAAATCTATTAACCGACCGTGAGTAGTCTAGTGTTGATACAAGATTCGCGTTCCAGAATTGCAAGCTAGCTGATCTAGCCGTGACGTATGCTGGGCCCACTTAGCGCTATAGCAAAGCGCTTGATTCTGGCACGCCACTAATGAAGTGACCGTATTTACAAAATTACGTTTACATTGGCTCAGCTGTAGCAACAGTATTAGAAACATAAATTCAAATAGTATGAGCTCGAACAAGATCGTACTGAGGAAATGCCAAAAATGTGGAAAAAACTGGTGTAAACTGTAGCCCAATACGCGTGACAATTGTGCGATATGAGATAAATCGTTATTACTTGCTGCATCTTGAAGGGTTTGAAAATATCTGTGTTTCCTCGTTTCAGAATTTCCATATCTCAAACCGTTCAAAAGAAATCACCAAAATACTGATATTCCGCTGAATTGACTCCCTTGGACTCCTAATATGGTCGTTGTTGTTCTGATGCACAGTTATGAACTATTATTAATTCCTTGGATTGTTTGATTAACGACCCCATCAACGGCTAGGTTATTTGGGGTGCGCATGAGTGGATCACGGACGAGAAACGTTATGAACGTTTAACGGAAGTGAGTGTATATGAATGAATCGAGAACGTGGAATGAAATTAGTGCATAATTTGAAGAGAAATTCAAACACCTCTGATTGGATGATTCGTCAATTATGAGAATAGCATCTCATCCGCAACCAAACGTTATATCATCACGAGCAGGCCCCTCACCTTTCCCTTCCCCGCCACGTCACGAATCATAACACGATTACACGCGACAATTTGACAACTATTTGTCACGTGTAGGCCTATACAGCTCAAACAATGTGTATTTACAACCGCATACGCCTGACAATGAGGCTATTCGAGATGAATAGTTATTACTCACACCATTCTGAAGGTATCGAAAATATCTGTGTTTCCTCGTATTCAGAATTTCGATATCTCATACCGTTCAAAAGTCATCACCAAAAAACTGATATTCCGTTAAATCGACTCCCTTGGACTCTTCAAGTTGGTTAGATTAGGTTATTTAGTTTAGTCTGGACTACGCGTGACGACAACAACAACAGCAGCAGCAACAGCGACGTCTGCACGCGGTGACATAACCCGGTGGGCCGGTGAATAACATCTACACCACGTCTTCCCCATAACTGTTCACACCTTGCCAAGGCTACGCGACTCAGCATTGACTGCGTGGAGCGAGTTGGTCTTGGCTTTGAAAGGTGGCAACCAGTTCGCCGGTTTACACTGAGTCGACCCTGACCTGACGCGAGAAACCTCGCCGTGAGGTGAGGGCAGATCGGGCCTCCGGTCGTTCCCAGCCATGCACTGTTTGCCTGGGTATATGCCGGGATGTGAGCATTAGTCTGCAAATCGGGTTTAGTTTGTTTCACAAGGCGTTTTATTGACATATTATATTAGCACATTATAATAATAACGTAAGCCCACAAAGTCACATCAGTTTTGATATTGTTGACATATATTAGTCATTCAAAATGAACATTTGGAAAGCTATGTGAGAAAATTAAATAAAAACAGCTAAATGACAGAGTATATACATTTTCCTCTTAGGTCCAAAAACATTAGTTACAAATCATAACATTTTGTCGATATTTGCGTTTCTGCATGTGGTCAAACTGGAGAAAATGAATTTAAGGATAGACGGTGGCCGAGTGGTTAATACACTCAACCGTCATCCAGGAGACCGGGGTTCGATTCCCACCATGGTCGATCATCCTGACAGGGATTTCTCGTGGTTTTCCTCTGTCGTTCAGGTTGATACTGGGATGGTTACCTAACAACAGGCCACGGCCGACTCCTTCCTTCTATTCAAAAACACCTAATAAAATAACCTTTCATCTCATCATCCCATCATCTCATATATCTTTCATCGACGCCGAGTGCGTCATTAAACCCATTATAAATAAAATATATATTGTAGTTAATTTACTGTGAGGATTTTCTGCAATCTGAAATCACAAAATAATTTCCCCCTCAATTAGATGTCGGAATGATAATCTGACTGAGATACTGATTACACATAGAACTAATATATCACCTCTAGATGAGATGAACGACACAAAAACCCTCGATAAGCTCGTCGACCATGGTTACCATCAGATTGCAAACTTTCAATATCACCCAAACTGACCTTGTCAGCATCTGATACCGGAATCAGTAACAGTTATACCTTGATTTAAGGCGCCCCTGCAGTCTCTAGGACAAACACTCCCACTAGGGTGATCATTTGTCAACATATTGTGAATGTTTATTCGACAAATATCGACAATATTTTAAAGAATGTCCTTCTCTGCATTGTGTGAACAGTTGCACAACAATACGTTCATCTGGAAAGCCGATTGTTTATGATTCATTGTTGACACTGTGTGAATGCTCACAAAACATGGATATCGCGTTACATACATTATTTGATCATTTCTTGAGATAATTTATCGTTTGTGGTATCGATATGTTTGTAGAACAACTGCTTTTGGGTTAAACTTGAAATATACGGTTCAACCGTAAGCGCTTGGCATACAAGCCTAGGGAAAGTCACGCCATTTTTAGTTGTAAATCAGGGTGAAACTATTCATTAGTATCAAAACGGATGTATTAGGTATATACTGATGAGATTTTGTTCATCTGACAGAGGAAGGTTTACTCAACCAATAAGTCAATTTTCACTTTCAACTATATCCACTGGACCCCTATTCCTGAGATAAATGAGATGTGAGAAAATGAAAATGAGTGAGAAAACGAGTATCTCACATAAAATATGAGATGAAATATGTCATTATTATATCACTGATTTTTCTCACATCTCATTTATCTCAGGAATAGGGGTCCTGGTTTTGCTATATGTAACGATTTAAAGTATTTTTGAATTCGTTTTTCCAAAATTTTCTTCGAGTTTCTAACTTCATTTTCATTTTTAATAATATACTATTTCAACATTGATACGTCAATGAATAACACAATATTTCATACGTTTTTGTGGGTGGGTTCGCCTCAACTGGAATAGTTATGGTTGGAGAAATTTGTTGATGGATTATGTTAATGATTAGCTGGCCTATTATGGTTGCCAATAGTGGCTGATATAATATGTTAGTACGTCACACAGATATTACATAGAGTTTATTTTTTGTTTCTGTTACAATCACAAATAGTTGAATAATCTTATATAATTCCTTTTTATAAGTATTTTTTCACTATTTTCGAATGTCTTATTACAATTAATCCGAAGTGGCCTGCTTAGCTTTCACTCACTGAATGACGGACGTGGCTCTCTCTTAACGAGGACCGTGACGTGACTCTAGCTTTGTCCGGCCAGCGCTAGTGGTTCAGTAGCCAGCTAATAGATACAGGTTCAGAACAAATTATGCGTAAGTGAAGTAATCAAGACTCGATGGGAGTCGATTTAGCGGAATATGAGTTCTTTTGATGATAATTTTTGAACGGTATGAGGTATCGAAATTCTGAAAACGAGGAAACACAGATATTTTCAATACTTTCAAGACGATGTAAGTGCGCATAACCATTTCATTTCAGCGTTCATCCCACATCGCGTAATTGTCAGGCGTATAAGTATAAAAATACATATTTTTTGACCGTATGCGCCTGACAATTATACGATATCAGGTGAATAGTTATGAATATTTAAAAAATATTTAATGAACGTTTTTTTTTATATATATTGGGTTTAACGACGCACTGTTATGATAGCGCAGATCTAATGGCGTCGGATGGATGATTAATGAGATGATGGGATGAAGGTTCTTGGGTAATGGGAAGGATAGTGGGAAGGAAGCGGTGTAGGATTGTAGGAACCATCCCGTCATTAGCCTAGACTACAGAGGGAAACCATGAAAAACCTCTGTAAAGATGGTCGGCGGCGGGGATCGAACTGGGTTCGGAATTCCCCTCGCATTCCGGATCACATGAAGCGAGCACGTTAACCACTGCGCTACATGTGCCGGTGAACGTTTCTCATTCATAAATACCAATAATAGCAGAACCACCTTGCGAGATTCACGCCTCCCTAGATTCGATATTCACCGAATTACATTTATTTTATATAAGTCAAGGTGTGTTAAGCTTTCAAATATACTTCATATAAATATCTCGTAGCCGCCCCTGTAGCTAAGTCAACTATCGCTAGCGGTATAAACTGAAGCTACCGTTGGGCGTGGGTTCGAGTCCCGCATAAGGCATGGGTTTCTCTAAACCTATCTGTTGGTGGGGTCCATTGGAAAGCAAATGACGTCGTTCATGTTCCAACGCATGCTGTCGGGCTAGCACACGGTTGTAGGAACTGAGTTGCCCGGCAAGCAGCCTCTTCTTGCCTCCTGAGGACCTGATACTCGGGCTGCGCTGCTCACTCGCTAGTGCGCATGTCGACCTTGAACCGCTGTCACTCGCCTCAACACGTGCTCGCCACACGGCCGCGTGGTTGTCATGGAAACGTCAACAATGGTTGTGGCTGCGTTGTTGCACTGGTTGTAAACAAGGCCGGCTTGGGGCAGTCACTCGTAGAGGTTCCGACTCTCACGAATCTTAACCCTCCAATTAGGCGTATTATAGTGGAGGTGTGGAGATAGCAAACGTAACCAAGGGTGATAACAAGTTGATCTGCTAACTATCTCTTGAACTACTGACAATCAGTTGGTAAGACTGGACTTCAGGATGAATGAACGTAGCAAATCGTTGGATTAATAGTTCTAGGAAAATGGAATCTAACGAATTAATTGGAGTCATCATTTTTGTGTTATCATTCAATACAAATTAGTATTTTTTGTACAGTCTTTTTTCAAAATACTTACGCCCGCGTTAAATTTATGGAGATTTTTTAAATTTCTTCCTTTCTTTCTTTCTTTCTTTCTTTCTCTCTCTTCTTTCTCTATCTCCCTTTCTCTTTCTCTCTCAACAATGGAGTTTTTTGAGGGCGCTGATAACCCAGACGTTGAGCGCCCCTAAACACCACCAATCAATCAATGGAGTGACGTCACTTGACAGGAGCGAATAGAACAGTGTCTAAATCTCATGTGATCCGGGAGGTGAGGGGAATTTCGAACCCAGTTCGATCCCCGCCTCCGTCCATCTTTACAGAGGTTTTTCGTGGTTCCCCTCTGTAGTCTAGGCTAATGCCGGGATGGTTCCTACAATAAGTCTGCCACGACCGCTTCCTTCCCACTATCCTTCCCATTACCCAAGAACCTTCATCTCATCATCCCATCATCTCATTAATCATCCATCCGACGCCAATAGATCTGCGCTATCATAACAGTGCCTCGTTAAACCCAATATAAAGTGTCTAAGCCTGCCTCATATGAACAACACGTTTCCCATAACCACTCTCACTAATCATAGATTAGCAATTCATCCAAAGATGAACAAATTACGCAGTCCGACAATAAAATGTTATTAGCAGCTTTACATTGTACACGACAACCATGCAATTATCTTACAGACTCATTAATACAGAAAACTATTTCTTTCTTCTTTTCCGTATAATAGTGAGTTTTGAAATCGCCAATAAATCATAACAATTTGGTTCACTTTCATTTATTTATGTTTTTTTAATTGACGCTGTTGGAATAACAAATAATTTCTTTTGCTTAAAAACTAGGCTTCTCACGCGACAATAAATAGAACAAAGTGGAATAAGTGCTTATTTTGTCGCTGATTGGAACCTGAAGGTGTCGTGCTTAGTTTTAATCGGATCATTCAGTTACAAAGACAGTTAGCCTCATTCTGACAGTTAATGAGGACAAATAGCTTGGATATCCATTATGATAACAACAATTATGTGTCAGTTAGAGCAATATTACAATGTTGATAATTGCATTCTCAAGTGAAGTAAATATTTGATTTACTGAATCATTGAAATGTTGATTGAACATTTATGGAATTCAGAGAGAGAGAGAGAGAGAGAGAGAGAGAGAGAGAGAGAGAGAGAGAGAGAGAGAGAGAGAGAGAGAGAGAGGTAGAGGTAGAGAGAGAGAGAGAGAGAGAGAGAGTGAGAGAGAGAGAGAGAGAGAGTGAGAGAGAGAGAGTGATATGCATGTCAGAAGTGGGTCAAGTGTACCTTGAGCTGCTGATTGGTGTACGAGTTCGATGTGACAAGTCACCTGACCTTGGATCAGCTGTGCACGATATAGAGGCCTTGACTTGATCATCCAGAGCGCCGTGATTGACATGTGGACGTTCACTTCCTGCTCTGGTGTCCACGCATGCGCTCTACCATGCAGGTGAACAGCATATGCGTTGCACCTTAAGTGACATTTGTATGATAGCTTGAATCAGTGGCGTAACAAGGCATGGCGAGAAAGGGGTGCAAAATGGACAAATGGGCCCCCCACGCCCCCCCTCCCATTCCATAGTCACAAAAAGTACTCGTGTGCCTCTAATCTACTTAAATATGAATCTAATTCGAAATGTCTTCAAAACTTTTTGGCGGAAAGATTTCAAATATTAGTAGGCTTGAGATTTTACCGTGTATAAATTAACTCAAGACGTTTCTTAGCGATTCTTTAAAAGAAAATGTGTCTCAAAAAATATTGGAAAATCGGCCCTGGTTTTGTAGGATATACATTGTACAACTCACACTGAGTCCAGACAAACATAATGGATAGGAGCTGTACAATTTTTCCATAATTTGATAATTTTGAAGAATAGCACCGGTCTCAGTGGGCCTCCCTGAAGTCGTGGACCCCTGTGCCACTGCACCGCTTGCACCGCCGATATTTACGTCACTGCTTGGATTATGGCTATATGGCTCGCGACGCATGCGTATTTACATTGTAAACTCTGGTGACTCTGTTGAAACTCTGAACTCTGTATATATATATTTTTTTTAAATGTTGCTTAACGACCCCACCAACAGATAGATTATACAGGGGTACGAATGAGCGGATGATGATGAAACGATGAAGTGATGATAGGTGAAAGGACGTTTACAAAAACCCATACCTTATGCGGGACTCGAACCCACGCCCAACGGTGACTTCAGTTACTACCGCTAGCGATAATTGACTTAGCCACTGGGGTGGCTATATATATATATATATATATATATATATATATATATATATATATATATATATATATATATATATATATATATATATATATATATATATATAATTACACATTGCTTCAGGGTTTTAACACGTATTATAAAAACACTGACAAATTCAAATATAAAATAGCTTTATTAAGTGAAAATGCCCAACGTTTCCGGAGCTATATTGCTCCCTTCATCAGAGGACGAATAAGGATTAAAGAATACAACAAAATACTAACAATACATTAACATAAACACATCGAAACCACTGCCAAAAGATTGAATAAAAATACATAAATCAAGGTATTAAAATCCTAACAACAAAAAGTAAAAAAGAATATATATATATATATATATATATATATATATATATATATATATATATATATATATATATATATAGGCCTACATATATATATATATATACATATATATATGAGTACATGGCTTTCTGTTGAAACGTACAGCACGTGATGTTGATAGGACGGGTATTATTATCACTGAAAAATACCTCCTCGTCGGGGAATCGAACCCCGGACGTTATGCTTGATACACATATGCTGTCGATTATATATATATCTGCTGTCGATTGCATGTCAGCTATCACAGTGCCTGTGGATAAGCACAACAATGCTCGTACAACGCTTACTTCACGCGTAACGCGGTCAACACTTGGGCCCAACTTCACTCATCACTTACATAAAGTCCGCTCCGGACGCGCTCCTCGTTATAAACACTGTACGTATTACATATTATTATAATTATTATTTTCTCTGATATTATCGTTATATCATGGTCTAGATCCGTGAGGAAGCGTAGCTATCTGAATTACGTCAGAGTTAGGAGAGCGTAGCGAGTAATGACATTTTGTATGCTCTACGACAATCGAGCAATAAAGGGGATTGACTGATAATCATCTTAGGTTTACCTGTTATTTTCTCATTATAACCAACAATTGACTTCTTAAACTCAACTATCTGTTGATACAACCAACTCTTGGAAAACATGAGAAATAATATTCTGTAAACAATAATCCTACAGAATATTATTTCTCGTGTTTTCCAAGACTTGGTTGTATCAACAGATAGTTGAGTATAAACGAGTCAATTGTTGGTTATAATGAGAAATAATATTCTGTAAACAATAATCCTACATGATATTATTTCTCATTTTTTCCAAGACTTGGTTGTATCAACAGATAGTCGAGTATAAATGAGTCAATTGTTGAGCTATAATGAGAAAATAACAATCAAACCTCAGATGATTATCAGTCGGTTCCCATTATTGCTCGAATCACTCATAATCAGTAGCTCTTATTCCTGTGTGTGTTGACTAAGGCCCGGTAGTACCATGTCCAGTTAGACTTTATCTGAAGGTTAGTGGAAACAAATAGCATGGGCAACCATGGTGATAGCAAGTTTAAACTGCCAGTTAGAGCTACTCCTATACGTTGGTAATACCGTGCGTAGGAGCAGGTTTAACGAATTCTCAGTTACGCCTATATATGCCTATATAGGCCTATATATGTTGGATGCAATAGGCCTATCTCAGAGACAATCAGACCAACTGCACTTCAAATGTCCAGCTTATTGCTTGAGCATCAACCTCACTCGACCCCAATAACCCAGCTGTTGGTGGGGACCGTGAGAGAGAGTACATGAATCATCGCCGTCACTGACACAGTACGTGTGATGAGTGATAAGCTGATAGTACGGTAAGTTGGTCGAGTGTGTTGACATGTTCCAAGTATTGTTGTATTGCCAATCATAAGACAGGTCTGAGATTAGGAGATATCAGCCGCTATCTCCAGCCGAGCCTGCATGTGGTGCGAGACTAATCGACCGATCGCAAGATCACTCACAGCGCATTCGATCGATATCTGGTGTTGGTGGAACATTGTTTACTTCTTGAGAAAGAAAATCAAGTAACAATTCGGTTGATTAATGCACAAGTACAATCGGGATAGTTTTAACACGCCTGCGATCTTTGAAACGTCACTTCAGTGCGACAAACGTAGGACGTGACAGACGCGTTAACGACCATTCGGGATAGTTTTAACACGCCTGCGATCTCTGAAACGTCACTTCAGTGCGACAAACGCAGGACGCGACAGACGCGTTAACGACCATTCAGGTTGACGGTATCATTCTATCGCCAAGAGAGAGAGAGAGGAGAGGGCGCTTGCAGT
>OU015466.1:32090405-32128865 GCA_907164805.1 Brachyptera putata | reverse complement strand
CTGGGCGAGAAAAAACCAAAACATGGTGCAACATCTAACAAAGAAAACAACAATAGAACACTATGTTTATGTTTATTAGTGGCACGGCTAGGTACAGGATAACATGAGATTTGTTGGGTGAGAATGTTCTGCATCTAATTAATTGCGAAAATATTTTTTTATTCTCTGTAAAAGAGCCAAATTATTGATATTTTCATTTTTTATTTCGAATTTGAGAATATATATTCTCTCTGTCTGTAACTTGAACAGAACCAATATGGAACTTATGGTTATTTGACATAATACCGCGAACCAATCTTCTAAAGACGCCTATGAGACGAAGAAGATCAAACAATCTATTGGCGCAATATAACTCGAATTTAGGCCTATGGCTTATTCATTTTTTATTCATAATGTATCTTAGGATGCACTGTACTCCGCCAAAACCTACGTTGAAAACACACACACACATATATATATATATATATAATATATATATATATATATATATATATATATATATATCTATATATATAATATATATATATATACATATATATATATATATATATATATATATATATATATATATATATATATATATATATATATATATATATATATATATATATATTTTTTTTTTTTTTTTTGAAACAAATCCCGTGACATACATCGTTGCCGGAGACAAGAAATATATGAATCGAACATTTGATATAAATTACCCAGTGAGCAAAAGACCAAATTGGAATAATGAATTAATCGAAAATAAATGAGTGGTAAAGAATAATGGTAGTATATTAATGGAGAAAAATAGGCCTATTAGTGTAAACAACAATATGACAATAACATGAAAATGAATGTTAATGACGCAACGAATGTGTCATAAATGTTTGTATTAATTAATTTCAAGCATAATAATCAATAAAATCAATAATGAATAATGCATGATTAACTGCTTGAGCTATAGCGGACTTTCTCGTTCTCAGGCTACCTGTAAATACTTGTTCTCAGGGTTGCCACACGATGACCAATTGAAACGGTATTCTGTATTTTAATATCGGAATGTGATCGAAATGTATCGACATGTCATCGAAGTGTCTAAAGACACGAATAATCGTTGCACAAAATCTGGAATTTTATCAATAGGTAATTTAATTTTAATTAGACGAGCTTTAGCGAGGATTCAATTTGACATACTGAAAAAAATTGGTGTTCGTTTTTTTTTTTTATGTTTTTTTGTCGGTTCTCCACAGGTCAAACGGCTACATCTATCAACTTCAAACTTTTTTTCAATATGGTTCCTCATCTAACTAGATCTGTATAGTTTTGTGGCATTATCGAGGGGTAACTTTTTTTTTATGAATTTAAGAAATTTCAAAAATACCCATTAGAATAACATGGTGGTAAAAAAAAAAATATATTCTTATTTTCCAAAAAAAAGTAATTTCGCGTGAAGTTGAATTACATTTTGGTGCACATTTATAAAAATTTTCATCTTGATCGGGTCAGCCATTTTAAAGAAAAAACATAAAATGTGCTAAATTGGTACCACTCGAAGCAGTTTTTACCCCATTTTATACCCATTTACCATCCGCTCGTCTTAGAACGCATTTATGGCGTTTTCCTAGTTATATTGAATAGGTCTATATAGCCTGAGATATCAAATTTCCCAAATGATGCATTGTTGAAATAGACAACAATGTCCCCAAATGGACAGCCAATCACAATTTGTGTCGGATTTTGAGTTCGCTGTATCACCATGTTCATTCACTTGTTTATTTACTAACACGCCTTGATTTCTAATCTTTTGATCTCACTGCTTTCCTGACTCACCTATCTTGATTATTTATATTGTTTGATGATCTGATTGATTTCACTTGTTGATTTCCTTAATAGCGTTCGTGATAACTTTATCAATTGACGTAGAAAAATACACAATCATCATTATTTGTACTAGGAAGAGACCTATGGCTCTTCCGAGCTTTCTTTAAACTTTCGAATTATGCCTATAATATACATCTAAGGGCCGGTAGTACTAATCGATAGTTAGTGGATTAAGCAATAGTTAGCGGATTACTTGTTATCACCGTTGGTGACATATGATATTCCGTACCTTTAACAAATAGTTAGTGGATTAGCACTTAACTAAGATTCGTAAAACCGGGCCTGACTAAATTTCGAAGTGAATTAAAGTTATTTTGAGGAAATTGTTTTTCCATATTCCTTCCTGGTTTATTTTTTGATGTTTTTAAAAAATGGGAAATTATTTTTACCAGTTAGTGATTCAATCGATTGCGCCTCAAAACCTTACAGTATCTAGTTATATAGATGTTGGCACATTTGCATGACGAGTATCTTCATATTGTATTCGCTCATCCATCCAATGAGTACAGGCTCATGCAAACTACCCGACAGAAGGGTTCCATTTCATTTATTCACAATTTTTCTTATCGATATTGACTCCATAAATCGATATCGAATCGATATCCAATGTCTCGACTACTCCAACGAGGTATCGATTAAAGAAGTATCGACAGTTCCC
This sequence comes from Brachyptera putata, assembly GCA_907164805.1. Taxonomy (NCBI): domain Eukaryota; kingdom Metazoa; phylum Arthropoda; class Insecta; order Plecoptera; family Taeniopterygidae; genus Brachyptera; species Brachyptera putata. The sequence goes on along the minus strand of OU015466.1, from coordinate 32,126,344 downwards.
TGTTCACTTCTTCTGCTCGCCTAATTCGCGACACCAACGCGAGCATGGAACAGGGCCTTGCTCTAAATACAGCTGGGCAAGAAGTAGCTGCTAATGGCGCATGAAATCAGGAACAACAAAAACCGGCCTCACAGATACAATCAGAGTCCCTCGAGTTACTGAACTATTGTGTTGGTTCGCGGGGGAAATACACGTACATGCACGGTGCTTACACAAAACGAGACATTTATGTTTACTATTCATTTCCATGTTCAAAAAAACCAGTGTAATTCAATGAAAAGTTCACATCTCCAAGATAATTTCATGCTCTTCAATTTCACCCACTCCCTCCTGGCTTCACATTTCGAAATATTGCTCCACTTATTGGAGTCAACAATATAAATCCATGTATCTATATAATAGACCTATCGATGTATCTGATTATAAATGTCAATATAGTTGATGTTTATGTGGAACATTATTTTATTTGAAAACACCTCAAATGCCACGGCCATGTTTCTTATAGAAGATCTTATCTCGAAATATCACTTCCGCTGAGCATATTTATTCAATAACAAAATTATTGAAAAATCATGGATAATTATTTTTAAATCTTTACAGCCACGAGACTCCAAGGGTGGATTGCAAAGACGAAGTTCAACTCCGGCCTACCTAGACGCCGTCTAAGGTAGGAATAGCAATTGCCTCTGCAATGGAATTTTTTACTTAGACTGCATCTATGGTAGGTCGGGGTTAAACTTCGTCTTTGCAATCCACCCCATGCAAGTCTTGGAATACTGACATTCGACTGCAAGCTCTTTGAAAACGTATTTAAACGGGAGTCGATTTAGCGGAATATCAGGTTCTTGGTGATAACTTTTGAACGGTATGAGATATCGAAATTCTGAATACGAGGAAACAAAGATATTTTCAATACCTTCAAGATGGTGTAAGTATAACTATTATACTAATATCGCACAATTGTCACGCGTATACGGTTAAAAAAAGTGTATATATATAGCCGTATACGCGTGACGATCAGGCGATTTGGGAAAGATAGTTATTACTACACCATCCTTGGGGTAATAATTAAACTATCTGTGTTATTACCTCCTCTCCAGAATGTCGATATCTCATACCGTTCAGAAGCTATCACCAATAAACTGATATTCCGTTAAATCGACTCCCATGGACTCCTAAGAAGAAGCTAAAGTAATAAACTTCCTTTCAGCGTTAACCAACCTCTGAACTAGTTTACAATCAGTAGAAGTATCGCCGTCCTTGTCCAGCTCAAGCACTCACCCTTATCTCTGTCTTCGTCTAACACTGGTCGTCTGTGGACACCACTAGACACTGGCCGCTCACGGCTCGCCTATAAGCCTGTAGAGATGACTGAAGCAGGTATTGGGGCTAATCGCAATCTGTGGACTTAATTGACTTATAATTATCAATTAACGATACTTGAAATGTGGCCCGTATAGTCTAGTTCTGACCCTTCCGATGTGCAGTAGTCCTATGACAAATCTTCCCTCATAACTACTAGTTTTACTCATATATATATATATATATATATATATATATATATATATTGTGTGTGTGTTGACGATAGGTTTTACGGTTTTTCCACTTACTTGATATACTCTACTCTCGCGACGTTTCGGGAAGATTATACTTCCCATCATCAGGCTCTCCAACCGATCACAGCGACTCACCGACTCGTAATCACCGAAACGTCGCGAGAGTAGAGTATATCAAGTAAGTGGAAAAACCGTAAAACCTATCGACAACACATATCAAGTCCACCAAAGTTATCGTTATCATATATATATATATATATATATATATATATATATATATATATATATATATATATATATATATATATATATATATACGAACAAAGTTTTCGTCAGAAATTAATTCTCGTTGTTCATCAAAGATTTGGCCTCCAGCCTTGAAAATGTGATCTCCTGCAGCACGTGGGGGGGGGGGGGGGGGGGGGGGTCAATCTACTCAATGGAGTGGTACCTTTTTTGATTCACCGTAAAACTTCGTAGAAATGATCCAAATAAAGTGATCAGTTGAATGACATTTTCAAGTAAATTGCAGCCGCCCCGGTGGCTAAGTCAATTATTGCTAGCGGTAGTAACTGAAGTGACCGTTGGGCGTGGGTTCGAGTCCTGCATAAGGCATGGGTTTTTGTAAACGTCCTTTCATCTATCATCACTTCATCGTTTCATCATCATCCGCTCATTCGTACCCCCGTATAACCTAGCTGTTGGTGGGGTCGTTAAGCAACATTAAAAAAAATGTGTTATTTCGTTGTAAACTAGTTGGAACACATGGATATTGCAGAGAGTGTAAAGACAAGTGCACCGTTCAAGGTCGTTCAAAGCTGGTTCTAGAGGTCATTACTCCACTTTCATATACCTGTCAGTGAATCACTTTCAGTGTTACGGACCCGGGTTCCGGCCCGGTGGGCCCGGGTTCTGGCCCCGACCTCGCACATCTCACTGCTAACATTGAGTCAGTCAAGGACCTGCCTTGAAGACTGAGCTGAAGACGGGACCGGGTTCGAGTCTTGTTGATATTAATCGCACAGCTGAATTACTTAGCTGTTGGCAACAATTATCCTCGCCTCCAAACTCTGTGCGTCCTTCAATAGGATAAATGTGCAGTGTTTTTCTATATGGTGTGTCGTGTTGAGTTTGTAGAAGATATTTTTTTAGAAGTTTTCATTAACAAACTAAAAACAAACAGGTACGTATTGGATAAATTCACGAGGTCAGTAAATATGACTTGTCTGCTAGTCTATTACATTTAAAATACAAAATAATACAATTGAATCAATATTATGTCCGGACGAAATATTATGGGTTCAATTACACAAGTCAAAGGTTAAGCTTTATAGTTGTCATAATGTTCTAGATTTGACATCAAAAATGAGCTGAACATTAAATAAAATGTTGAACTTCCTCGAAAATATGTGTTAGATATTATGAATAGGTTTTTACTCGTATCCATTTTTGAAAACTTGGAAATTCTGAAATCATTTATAGGACTACGACTCTACGTTACGTTAATTCAACGTTACGTGTTTGATATATTCCCATATTATTTGATATATTCCCCCATTAAGGCTAAGAGTAGAATCGTAATAAATTAATGAAATAAATTCCCCATTTCACCATTCGCTTGACCCAGTTTTGCACGCAATCTTCACAAACCACGATGTGTCATTCCTCGGTTGTGTTTCCCCAGATAAACTTGCAGCAAACTTAGGGTCTACTTGTTGCTGATTATTGTTTGCTTAACGACCCGAGGGGTTAACAACTCCTGAAATCCGGTGTACACATTGCCATGAAATCTCCTTGAAATCCCTGAAATCACCATGAAATCAGGCGTACACCAATTTGTGAATTGTAAACCCCTCGTAACGACCCCACCAACAGCTAGGTTATACGGGGGTACTAGTAGGCAGGTGATAATGAACTAGGTAAGGGATTAAACATGTAATGACAGAAATTGGCCACCCTGGTTAGCTCAGTCAGCTGAGGCACGCTTCAGACACTGAAGTGGGCGTGAGTTCGAATCCCGCATAAGGCATGGGTTTTTGTAAACGTCCTCTCACCTATCATCGTTTCATCGTTGCATGATCACCTGCTCCTTCGTACCCCCGTATATTTTCAGAACATGGATTGATCAGGACTTAAACTGGGTCTTGACTAAACGCCTTATCGAACTGTTGACATTTCCAACAATGTTTTTCCATCAGTTTTTTCCAAATCTATATTTTCCAACAAAGAACATACTCAAAAATCTAATGAGCTCGAGCACAAAATGTCAAGACAAATTCATCTTAACACAATAAATATCTATAATTTCTTTCGTTCTACTGTGTACATAGTACATAGTTCTACATAGTATCCGCAGAAGTACGAAGGGCCTGCAATGCGACTTGATTACAGAAACGATGAAGAAATCGCAGTCAATTCCTCGCTAATGATAGACTTCAGCACATAACTTGCAACAGAGCCTTTTACAAGTCCACTATTTCTCTAGTTTCTGACTTATTGAAGTTCCATAACTCGACTGACGAATGCCAATTACACGTACTATCATGTCACGGCCGACAAGATCACTCTGTACTTGAAACACTCACCGTCAGTTGTCGGTGACGGGCCTCGAACCCAGACCCGCTCGGGTTCGAACCTCGGCCGGCCGAGGGCACGCGGCGAACAATGGCCGACAAAAACTCCCCGATCGATCTCGACTACGATCCTAAATGACCTACATTCAATTATTGGTGGAAAATCCGCTGAAATTCACCGGTAATAAAACAATCGGGTAAACGAGGAAAAAATCCTCTTGATTACTTGTCCTTGCTCGATATTTGTTCTTGCTCGGGCTCAAGGGCTAGGTGTGCGAGAGAGACAGAGAGAGAGAGAGAGAGGGCATGAAGGTTTCCCGTGTGATAGGATGCTGTATCATATGGACCAAATCAGTCGTTATCCGATCATACATATAGGTAGAGTGACTAGAGTGACGCGAGTTATTGTTCGAACCCCGCGTGCAGCACTTTGTTGAGCAACAGGTTGAATCAACTTGTTGGTAGAGCCAGCGTACAACATACTCTTACAGGTGAGGTGAAAACCTATTCGCTTATTTTACTTAGGGCCCATGTTACCAATAATAGAATGTGTTAATTAGGCTAATTATTAATTTGAGGTACTAAAATACCATTGGTAAACACGGTAGTAACAAGTTAATCCACTAATTATCGCTTAATCAACAAATTCATTATTCGTAAAATGGGACCTCATTATATCATCAAATTTGAATTATAATTATAATTATATTCAATTTTATTTTTATGTTATTTCCAATATTTCTATACAAAAACAATGCTGAGTATCCACAAACTCAGGTTTATTTGTGAGGTTATAACTAACTAAATATTAGACCAATAATTTTTCACGCCAAAAGTTTATGACTGGATATATGCGCAGTTTGCTAAATTACCGTGATTAAATACAATTTTTTTTATATTGTTGATTTACGAAATATTGTGGCCTTCGATTTATAGACATTGTAAACATACCCAGCGTTTATTTAACCTGTATGGTATATATACAGGTATGATATTTATTGTTTGAATTAATGGCAATCGTCAAGTGGGACTGGATGAGCAGAGGAGTTTTATTTTCAATAACCGAGAAAAACGCGCCATGATCACTACTTTGTGTCGGTGATATCAGAAAAACAGCTGCTTCATATATAAGTTATTTTAAGTTTTCTTTCACCACTGTTTTCTATTTTCATTTTATGAAATTGGGTCTGATTTTCATCACGTGTCTTTGATTAGAAACTATAGGCCTACATAGGTTCGGTATTTCATGAAATAAATATATATATTATATATATATATATATATATATATATATATATATATATATATATATATATATATATATATATATATATATATATATATATTTGGTGAGTCCATCTTTGCGGAAATTTGCCACTCTTTGAGGAGTGTTGTTGGTTCTGAAAAGAACCCTTCTACTCGACGTTTCGGCGAAAAACTGTTCGCCATCTTCTGGAGTCGTTGGCGCACAGTTTTTCGCCGAAACGCCGAGTAGAAGCGTTCTTTTCAGAACCGACAACACTCATCAAAGAAGGGCAAATTTCCGCAAAGATGGACTTACCATCAACCACCGGCCCTCAGACTTCAGACATCACACACACCCACACAATATATATATATATATATATATATATATATGATATATATATATCTAATATATATATATATATAATATATATAGATATATATATATAACGGGTATAAGCAATTGACCTCAACTATGAGCACGTGTGCTTGCAAACATTACACCTAAAAGGTTCAGGTTCTGAATCATGTTGTGTCCTTCTCTAATGATTGGAAAAAACTTGAGATTCATCTTCTTAAGACGTCTAGAATATGGAAATTCAATTACGAATAATTACTGTTGAATTTCATCACAACAGTATGTATTACAAATATGGGTAGGCATATTATTCCTGAATTGAGATATAAATCAAACACTTTTTTATGGGATAAGGACAAATAATACCAAAGTTCAAGCTAGACGTCAGTTGATAATACGACATGCGGAATATAATTTGAAAATGTAGTTTTAAATTGGTTTGCGTCATCTGCAATTTAAGTATACATTTGTGGAGAAAGAGCCTATGTGAGGATAGCAATTTTGTATTTTTATAAAGTGCAAAAATTATCATTTCAATTCAATTTTAAATCCAATTGGCAATAAACGTGATCATATTACTTCGACGAGAGATTATTATTTTGATATGGACATTTCCTAGCGGCCTCAGCAAGAACTTCGTATCGGAATGAAGACTCATAGAAAGAAGAATACTATTTATTGAACGGTTAAAATTAGATATATAAGTGTGAATTTCGAATCTCCCAATTGAAGAGTACAAAATGTTAGTTATTTGAATAGAATGTCTGTGTGGTTGATCCAAGAGTATCATCAATTAATCAACTTTGCATGCGAATTGTTTACACCAACTTATTTCATCGAGACAGAAATGAAAATGTTATCATTTGTGAGGTTTTGTAAGCAACTTCAATCATAGTGAATGAGTCCGTGGAAGTCGACGAAATATCAGTTTTTTGGTGATAACTTTTGAACGGTATGAGATATCGAAATTCTGAACCGTCAAGGGTGGTACAATTGTAATAACTATTCATCTTGAATCTCCTTATTGTCAGGCGTGTACGCTTAAAAATACATACTTTTTAAGCGTATACAACCGACAATTATGTGATGTGAGATAAATAGTTATTACTTACACCGTATTGAAGGTATTGAAAATATCTGTATTTCCTCGTTTTCAGAATTTTGATATCTCGTATCATTCAAAAGTTATCACCCACCAAAACAGTCAAATACTCCATCAAATTGACTCTCATGGACTTTAAGTCAATAAGTTTTGACGCATTGAACGGTGAGCAAATATTGATCAAATTTTGAATTACCGGTATTCATCCTATAAAGTATGATCATGCGTACATATACAAATTTGATTGGAATGAAATATCAAGTTCTCTACAATATAATACATTATGTATATATTACTAATATATTCTGTATGAAGAAAAGCTTCACTACCTCAAGCTTTTCACCTTTTCAATAATATAAATGAAATACAGAACAGTACCCAATATTGAGCCTTGAGGTAAGCCAATATTGGAGAATCCTAATTTAATACACGTATATTAATTTAAACCAAAAATATCTCTTAGAAATATCCCTTGATACAACCCAATTGAAATGGCCCTTCTTCGTCAATATTCCCATCGGCTGGAATAAATATTTGTATGAGATTAAATATCAAATTGTTTTGAGAAATCAATGGACATACTGACTGAGATGCATATTATTGATTGTTATCTCGTTAAACAAATTGAAAGAATCATACTTGAAAAAATCAGACATATTTTACCAGTTGTGGAAAACCTAGTAGAATTCTCGCAAATATATTAAACATTGCTCAAATGATCCGTCAAATGTGTTGCGACGCGTCGTTCCACAATTTCTTGATTTGTGAAAAGCCTCAGAATAGGCCCAAACCTTGGATTGACCACATTTTTACTGCAATTTTTCTTTTTTCTGGAACTTTGCCGTGCGCTCTAAGAAGAAAATTGATTATCTTTGATAAAATAGTATTTATGGCATGATTTACCATTTTAATCGCATATTCTTTGGCGATGATGAAATCAGAACCACAGGCTGATTCTCATGCAGTATAATTGCATTTCGAAGCGTTTAGTTTAATTGCAGATCCTGGAGGCATTGACGGAGATTGAAGCCGGGTATTTCGTAAAATCATATTAGACGTTTATCGATATAAATGGCAATTATGTATAAAAGATAATCATTATTTATAATAATAAACCACATGAAATAATATACATGATCACGCATTTAATGACATGTATTGATATGATACATGATGAGAAATGAATCGTAGAACAAATGAAAAATATGTATGATTTTTACCATTTTCCGTTTCGTGTGACAATTGTTTCATTTCACGAGCTTTTGTAGCAACAAATACCATCTCACAGGTTATCACTGTAGGCCTACCAAGTCTCACAATCACAACACAAACAAAGATATTACATGAAAATAAGATAATAATGACATAATATATAGTCCTATATTACAAATACCATTAACTATTTACACCATACCATATCAAACCATTCATTCGGGTATTAATCGTACCATTTGGTTAATGGTGATTAAACAGAGAACGATATTCTCCAGAATTCCTTTCTAAAAGCCACCATCTTCTCTCGGTCTCGGCAATGTATTGTCACGAGTGCCCCCCTTCCTCCTCCTAGAAAATATCCCTGCTACCCCCGTGGGTTTGTCAAGCTCCTCGTGAGGCACTCCCGTCTCCAGGCAACCTGCCTCCTGGACCAGTTCTTACAGATCTGTAACTCTCGTTCACATTTACATCATCCATTGTTATCTCAACGAGCATTCTAATCAATCAACTCCCAAGGAAATATGCAGCATAATAACCATAAACAGTCATTAATAATATATGTAAATGGACTCGGTAATTGTTTTGTTATTATTGTGCTTATGTTGGTACTTTTGTTAGGACGACAAAGATAAAAACAATGGCAAGCTACACTTGAGGGGTACTGATATTAAGACACCACCGTGCTGATGGTGATTGTTGATCCAGCGTGTTACAGGAATACCAATAGGATCGATAATGCCATGTGACAGGATCATGTGTGCAGTGATTACGAGGCGAAGGTCAGGCAGACAATTCACGTCAAATATTGTTACGTGTTTGAAATTTAGAAATTCAAATAACAAAAGAGTGACTCCTCCCCCTCACAACCATGCATATATTTAAGTACTTGTATCCACGGCGTGAGAATGTCGTATACCAACATGATAAATGCAGATAAACCACTTTTGAGGAAAGTGGCTTAGTTACAAACAACCCCATTAGCCATTGTTATATATTATAACTGTGAACTCGGATAACATTACGTTGGTTTCAGGTTATAAAACATTAGCTTATAGGTTAGGTTGGTTAGGTTGGTTAGGTTGGTTAGGTAGTTAGATCGGAATCTTTCGTCAATTTAGATTGTATGTTTGATCAAGACTTACTGAAGTTTCCACAATAATTTAGTTGGCTCACTTGTACCTACACGGAAGAAAAAGCTGTCTTCACCAACGGAATAATTGTAATCAACATCGATAATTACAAAATCAAACTCAAACTGAAAGGAAACAATGGTTTTGTAAGAAGTACTAACGTTTACCATCTTGCATATCATTCTGAAACATCCTAATACTTCAAAAACACCTCAGCTTTACGAATACAACGAAGATATTTAAGTTCTCATGATGGTGGACGAGCTTCATCTTTAGTGGATTACAAGTATAATATATATGGGCGACTTTGTGTCGTGGTTGCCAGTATAGGAGCGTGCATGTTGTGAGTCTAGTGACAGCTTCCGGTCAGGCAGTCACGTGACATGATACTGCATGGTGATGATGATTGATTAATTGATTGATTGATTTTTTTTCTATTATTGAAACTCTTGCAATGGTACATGAATGCCGGGGGCAAGTTCCCTATCTATCCTATCCTATCGCTTTCCTAACCTTCTGACGGAATAGCTAGGGAGGCGATAGGATAGGATAGGATAGATAAGGAACTTGCCACCACGCATTTATGTGCAATTGCAATTTTCAATAATGAAAAAAAAATCTTATTGTTTGCTCAACGACCCCATCAACAGCTAGGTTGTACGGGGGTACGAATGAGCTGGATATTGTGAAACTATGAAGTGATGATAAGTGAAAGAACGATTACAAAAACCCATGCCTCGAACCACTTCAGTTTCTGAAGCGGTGCCTCAGCTGACTGAGCTACCAGCTACCGTTCGACTGTCACATAATATAGAGATGTTAGTAGACTTATATTGAAGGAAAGATGAAGGCTCGAACTATCCGTGCGATAGTGATGTGGGATAGAGGGGACGGTCGCTCAGAACCTTCATCTCTCGTGCATACAAGTTACACACGAGATGAAGGCTCGAACTATCCGTGCGATAGTGATGTGGGATAGAGGGGACGGTCGCTCAGAACCTCATATATCGTGGGTAGAAGTAAAGATACAGTAATTGTTTTCCGTGAATTCTCCTGCCAACAGTAAGTTTGTAAGCTCATTGAGTTAAATTACAGTTTTATGGGTTGTTCTAAATCTTTTTCCACTTGGAAAGCACTGCTGGAAGTAGTTTCACTTTTTGTCAATAATTATTATAACATCATCATCATCAGTCCAATGCAATTTCCTAGCAAAACCGGATTGTAAAAAGTATTCTGCCGCATCATTGACAGTATAATATAACGGTACCTTTCGTGCTCATTATCATAAAGCATTTTTTCAGAGAATTAAATCCCAGCTTGCATTGAAAGTAAAAGTACTCTTTGTACTCGGCTATACACCAGTCATAATGAGTTGATAGAGGGTTCAACGTTTATCAGACCAGAAGAAAAATGTATTTGACTTATAATTCAAGATCTATTTTATATCCTCTAGTGCACGATACCAGATTGTACATCTCACTACATTGTGCATTGTACATTGTGTACATTACTGTAGCGTAGTGCTCTAGTATACGAACTTTTAATAGATTTTGAATAAACGAAATTCGTTGGTTTCGTATGTTATTTCCGGTATCATAATGAACTAATCATCCCCTAATTTTCAGTTCATACAACCGGTTCTTAGTATAACACACATTGAATAGAGAATTGTATTAGAATGAAACCCATACTTGGACTCAAAATAGACCCTTGTGGAACTCCAGTTCTGACATTCTCTGGTACAATCAACATATCAGCAACTGTGGCAATAATTCAAGAATCTTATAGGATTAAATTTAAATACCAATTAGGATTAATTGGGACACAATCTTATTCCCTAGCCCTAGTTACTGAGAGATCGATCGAGTTAAGGCCTTTCCACGATTAAACCTTAACACGATTAACGATCACCCTAAAGACCATAATACTTTAAATAGGAAAGGGAATCACACTTTAGATATTAACAATCGTTAGAGACTTATAAATCTTTGTATCAGTAGTTGAAGATTGAAGAACGGGAATCGTATGCTGGGGCGATAGAGTGTGTTCGGAAAGTTCGGAAGTCGGCACGAAGTCGGCCGGAGCCAGCCGACCAGAAACAAGACTCCATGTTGACCAAGCTCTGAACACGATGAGGATATGAGTTATTAACATATTATCATAATCACAGGAACATGCATGATGAGTGTCAACAAAACACATTGTCACACCTCTCTCTCTCTCTCTCTCTCTCTCTCTCTCTCTCTCTATCTCTTTCTCTTTCTCTTTCTCACACACTCACTCTCTCTCTTTCTCTCCTCTCTCTCTCTCTCTCTCTCTCCCACACCTACCTGCTTGTGGGACAGTGAGTGCGTGCGCCGCTAAGAGCCTTGGTCATGGTCGAAGCTAAGAACAGAATCGCTTCATGACAATACGTGATTAACTGTAATCCACGGCACTGTCACGTGATGTCGCTGGTCCAAGGTCATCACAATCAGATGAGTTTGCGAGGCTAATTTACACCGCAACGATATCATATTTAGTGATTGACAACCAGAACGCAATTAGGGATGAAGTCTGGGAAATATTCTCGTTTTTTTTCACTTTGGGTTTAACGATGCATTGTAGATGACTAAGATCTATTGGCGTCGGTGAATGATGAATACGATGATGGGATGATGAAATGGTAGGTTATTCTATTAGGTGTTGTTGGATAGAGGAGATGACTCGGTCGTGACCATCCCAGTATTGACCTGAACGACAGAGGTGAACCACGAAGAACCTTCATCTCATATCCCATCATCTCATTAATCATCCATCCGACGCCATCAGATCTCAGTTATCATAACAGTGCGTCAATCTATCAGAAAGTATTGAAGTGCGAGGAATGGTTAGACTGGCCGAGTCTGATTCCACAGCGGTTCTACGTCATCCGAGTTCTATTCCCGACACGGCGGCTTGGAGAGCCGAGTTAATAAACACGGCCAGGCGGATGGAAATAGAGCGACAGCTTCTGGTTACGATCAAGATGTGCATGCGTCTGGAGAATGTTGCCGAGAGAAGCGCTGTGATTGGTTGGTTCAAGTGGTGCAAACAGAATATTCGCGTCTGTACGTAATTTATCAACACAGGGACGTTATTCTGTAACTCTAAAACGAGGCCATCTTCGATTTGTCCAAACTATTTCCTATACTTCAACACGGTGTATCATATGGGCTCTGACACTTTCGTCACGCATCCATTTCGTTTACTGTTATAGAATAAGGGCCCAGAGAGAATTATATCAGTACTGCGCGTGACAACAACAACAACAACAACAGCAGCAACAACGTCTGCACGCGGTGGACATAACCCGATGGGCCGGTGAATAACATCTACACCAAGTCTTCCCCATAACTGTTCAACCTTGCCAAGGCTACGCGACTCAGCATTGACTGCGTGGAGTGAGTTGGTCTTGGCTTTGAAAGGTGGCAACCAGTTCGCCGGTTTACACTGAGTCGACCCTGACCTGGCGCGAGAAACCTCGCCGTGAGGTGAGGGCAGATCGGGCCTCCGGTCGTTCCCGCCATGCACTGTTTGTCTGGGTATATGCCGGCATGTGAGCATTAGTCTGCAAATAGGGTTCAATTTGTTTCACAAGGCGTTTTATTGACATATTATATTAGTACATTATAAGTTGGTACACATAAGTTTTGACTTGTCTGTGAGCCTATACATTGTTGACACATATAAGTCATTCAAAATAAACATTTGGAAAGCTATGTGAGAAAATTAAATAAAACAGTTAAATGACAAAGTATATAATTATATTTTCCTCTTAGGTCCAAAAACATTAGTTACAAATCATAACATTTTGTCGATATTTTCGTTTCTGCGTGTGGTCAAACTGGAGAAAACGAATTTAAGGATAGACGGTGGCCTAGTGGTTGATACACTGAACCGTCATTCAGGAGACCGGGGTTCGATTCTCACCGTGGTCGACCATCCTGACAAGGGTTTTTCGTGGTTTCCCTCTGTTCTTCAGGTCAATACTGGGATGGTTTCTTGACAACAGGCCACGGCCGACTCATTCCTTCTATTCAAAAACACCTAATAAAATAACCTTCTATCTCATCATCCCATCATCTCATATATCATTCACCGACGCCAACAGATCGTAGTCATCAACAGTGCGTCCTTAAACCCAATATAAATAAAATATATATTGTAGTTAATTTACTGGGAGGATTTTCTGCAATCTGAAATCACAAAATAATTTCCCCTTCTATTAGATGTCGGAATGATAATCTGGCTGAGTTACTGATTACACATAGAATTAATATATCACCTACAGATGAGATGAACGACACAAAAACCCTCAATAAGCTCGTCGACCATGGTTACCATCAGATTGTAAACTTTCAATATCACCCAAACTGACCTTGTCAGCATCTGATACCGGAATCAGTAACAGTTACACCTTGATTTAAGGCGGCCCCTGCAGTCTCTAGGACAAACACTCTCACTAGGGTGATCATTTGTCAACATATTGTGAATGTTTATTCGACAAATATCGAATTTATAGAATGTCCTTCTCTGCATTGTGTGAACAGTTTCACAACAATACGTTCATCTGGAAAGCCTCGACGATTGTTTATGATTTGACACTGTGAATGCAACATGCATATCGCGTTACATACATGATTCGATTATTTGTTGAGATAATTTATCGTTTGTGGTGTCGATGTGTTCGTAAAACAGCTGCCTTTGGGTTAAACTTGAAATATACGGTTCAACCGTATGCGCTTGGCATACAAGACCAGGGAAAGTCACGCCATTTTTGGTTGTAAATCAGGGTGAAACAGAAACTATTTATTAGAATCAGAACGGATGTATTAGGTATATGCTGATGAGATTTTATTTATCTGATAGAGGAAGGTTTACTCAACCAATAAGTCAATTTTCACTTTCAACTATATCCACTGGTTTTACTGTATGTAACGATTTGAATTATTTTTGAACTCGTTTTTCCAAAAATTTCTTCGAGTTTCTAACTTCATTTTCATTTTTAATAATATACTATTTCAATATTGATACTTCAATAAAATAACACAAGATTTCATACATTTTTGTGGGTGGGTTCCCCTCAACTGAAATGGTTATGGTTGAAGAAATTTGTTGATGGATTATGTTAATGATTAGCTGGCCTATTAAGGTTACCAATAGTGGCTGATATAATATGTTAGTACGTCACAAAGAAATTACATAGAGTTTATTTTTTGTTCTGTTACAATCTCAAATAGTTGAATAATCTTATATAATTCCTTTTTATAAGTATTTTGTCACTATTTTCGAATGTATTATTACAATTAATCCGAAGTGGCCTGCTTAGCTTTCACTCATTGGATGACGGACGTGGCTCTCTCTTAACGAGGACCGTGACGTGACTCTAGCTTTGTCCGGCCAGCGCTAGTGGTTCAGTAGCCAGCTTATAGATACAGGTTCAGAACATGTTTCAAACAAATTATGCGTAAGTGAAGTAATGCATTCGTAAGAGACCAAGGGAGTCGATTTAGTGGAATATAAGTTTTTTGGTGATATTTTTGAACTGTATGAGGTATCGAAATTCTGAAAATGAGTTAACACAGATATTGTCAATACTTTCAAGACGATGTAAGTGTTTACTGTTCATCCCACATCGCGTAATTGCCAGGCGTATACGTATAAAAACACACATTTTTAACCGTATGCGCCTGACAATTATACGATATCAGGTGAATAGTTATTACAAGTCAGATACACACCATTGAGACTGTATGAACATCGGACCGGGCGTTTGGAAGAAAATATTTAATGCACTTTTTTTTTATATGTATTGGGTTTAACGACGCACTGTTATGATAACTGAGATATAATGGCGTCGGATGGATGATTAATGAGATGATGGGATGATGAGATGAAGGTTCTTGGGTGGTGGGAAGGATAGTGGGAAGGAAGCGGTTGTGGCCGACTTATTGTAGGAACCATCCCGGCATAAGCCTAGAGCCCTAGACTACAGAGGAAAACCATGAAAAACCCTTGTAAAGATGGTCAGCGGCGGGGATCGAACCGGGTTCGAACACCCCTCGCCTTCCGGATCACATGAAGCGAGCACGTTAACCACTGCGCTACATGTGCCGGTGAACGTTTCTCATTCATAAATACCAATAATAGCAGAACCACCTTGCGAGATTCACGCCTCCCTAGATTCGATATTCACCGAATTACATTTATTTTATATAAGTCAAGGTGTGTAGAGCTTTCGAATATACTTCATATACATATCTCGTAGCCGCCTCGGTGGCTCAGTCAACTATCGCTAGCGGTATAAACTGAAGTCACCGTTGGGCGTGGGTTCGAGTCCCGCATAAGGCATGGGTTTCTCGAAACCTATCTGAGGTCCGTTGTAAAGCAAATGTGGTTCATGTTCCAACGCATGCTGTCAGGCTAGCACACGGTTGTAGGAACTGAGTTGCCCGGCCAGCAACCTCTTCTCACCTCCTGAGGACCTGATACTCGGGCTGCGCTGCTCACTCGCTAGTGCGCATGTCGACCTTGAACCGCTGTCACTCGCCTCACCACGTGCTCGCCACACGGCCGCGTGGTTGTCATGGAAACGTCAACAATGGCTGTGGCTGCGTTCTGTAAACAAGGCCAGCTTGGGGCAGTCACTCGTAGAGCTTCCGGCTCATTTCGAGCAGGTCCCACGAATCTTAACCCCCAACTAGGCGTATTGAAGTGAGGTGTAACGTAACCAAGGGTGATAACAGTTAATCTGCTAACTATCGCTTGAACCACTAACAATCAGTTGATAAGACTGGACTTGAATGAACGTAGCAAACCGTTGGATTAATATATTTCAAGGGACATGAAATCTAACGAGTCGATGTGCTTCAATTGGAGTCATCTTTTTGTGTTATCATTAAATTGAAAATTAGAATTTTTGTACAGTCTTTCTTAAAACATCACGCTCGCTTTAAATTTATGGGGATTTTTGAAATTATTTTTTTCTTCCTTTTTTCTCTTTCTCTCTCTCTCTCTCTCTCTCTCTTTCTCTCACACACACACACACAACAATGGAGTGACGTCACTTGACAGAAGCGGACGTCCCACAGTGTCTCAACTTGATTACATGTGAACAACACGTTTCCCATCACCACTCTCACTGATCGGTATAGAGACTAGCAATTCTTCCAAAGATAGACAAATTATTCAGTCCTATAATAAAATGTTATTAGCAGCTTTACATTGTACACGACAACCATGCAATTATCTTACAGACTCATTAATACATGAAAACTATTTCTTTCTTCTTTTCTGTATAATAGTGAGTTTTGAAATCGCCAATAATCATAACAATTTGGTTCACTTTCATTTCTTTATGTTTTTTTAATTGACGCTGTTGGAATAACAAATAATTTCTGTTGCTTAGAAACTAGGCTTCTCACGTGACAAAAGGTAGAACAAAGTGGAATAAGTGCTTATTTTGTCGCTGATTGGAACTTGAATGTGTTGCGTTTAGTTTTAATCGGATCATTCAGTTACAAAGACAGTTAGCCTCATTCTGACAGTTAATGAGGACAAATAGCTTGGATATCCATTATGATAACAACAATTATGTGTCAGTTAGAGCAATATTACAATGTTGATAATTGCATTCTCAAGTGAAGTAAATATTTGATTTACTGAATCATTGAAATGTTGATTGAACATTTATGGAATTCAGAGAGAGAGAGAGAGAGTGAGAGAGAGAGAGAGAGAGAGGCGGAGAGAGAGAGAGAGAGCGAGAGAGAGAGAGAGAGAGAGAGAGAGAGAGACGAGAGAGAGAGAGAGAGAGAGAGAGAGAGAGAGAGAGAGAGTGAGAGAGAGAGAGAGAGAGAGTGATATGCATGTCAGAAGTGGGTCAAGTGTAATCGTGAGCTGCTGATTGGTGTACGAGCTCGATGTGACAAGTCATCTGACCTTGGATCAGCTGTGCACACGATATCGAGGCCTTGACTTGATCGTCCAGAGCGCCGTGATTGACATGTGGACGTTCACTTCCTGCTCTGGTGTCCACGCATGCGCTCTACCATGCAGGTAGACAGCATATGCGTTGCACGATAAGTGACGTTTGTATGATAGCTTGAATCAGTGGCGTAACAAGGCATGGCGAGAAAGGGGTGCAAAATGTACAAATGGGCCCTTCCCCCCCCCCCCCCCCTCCCATTCCATACTCGTGTGCCTCTAACGTACTTGAATATGAATCTAATTCGAAATGTCTTCAAAACTTTTCAGCGAAAAGATTTCAAATATTAGTAGGCTTGAGATTTTACCGCGTATAAATTAACTCAAGATGTTTCTTAACAATCCTTTAAAAGAAAATGTGTCTCAAAAAGTATTGGAAAATCGACCGTGGTTTTGTAGGATATACACTGTAGAACTCACACTGAGTCCAGACAAACATAATAGATAGGAGTTGTACAATTTTTCCATAATTTGATAATTTTGAAGAATAGCACCGGTCTCAGTGGCCCTCCCTGAAGTCATGGGCCCCTGTGCCACTGCACCGGGTTCGCAACTATATATATATAACTATATAACTATATATATATATATATATATATATATATATATATATATATATATATATATATATATATATATATATATATATATATATATATATATATGTATATATATATATATATCCCCCCTCGTTAGCTCAGAAGGAAAGAGCATAAGGTCCGGGGTTCGATTCCCCGACGAGGAGGTATTTTTCAGTGATAATAATACCCGTCCTATCAACATCACGTGCTGTACGTTTCAACAGAAAGCCATGTACCATATATATATATATATATATATATATATATATATATATATATATATATATATATATATATATATATATATATATATAGGCCTATATATATATATAATATCTGGTGTCGATTGCGAGTGATCGACTGGTGCATGTCAGCTATCACAGTGCCTGTGGTTCAGGACAACAATGCTCGTACAACGCTTACTTCACACGTAACGCGGTCAACACTTGGACCCAACTTCACTCATCACTTACATAAAGTCCGCTCCGGACGTGCTCCTCATTATAAACACTGTACGTATTACATATTATTATAATTATTATTTTCTCTGATATTATCATTATATCATGGTCTAGATTCGTGAGGAAGCGTAGCTATCTGGATTACGTCGGAGTTGGGAGAGCGTAGCGAGTAATGACATTTTGTATGCTCTACGACAATCGAGCAATAAAGGGAACTGACTGATAATCATCTTAGGTTTGATTGTTATTTTCTTATTATAACCAACAATTGACTCGTTTAAACTCAACTATCAGTTAATACAACCAAGTCTTGGAAAACATGAGAAATAATATTCTGTAAACAATAATCCTACAGAATATTATTTCTCATGTTTTCCAAGACTTGATTGTATCAACAGATAGTTGAGTATAAACGAGTCAATTGTTGGTTATAATAAGAAAATAACAATCAAACCCAAGATGATTATCAGTCGGTTCCCATTATTGCTCGAATCACTCATAATCAGTATAGGTACCATCAGCTTTTATTCCTGTGTTTGTTGACTAGGGCCGGAATTACCAAGTCCAGTTAGACTTCATCTGAAGGTTTGTGGAAACAAATAGCTAGGGTAACCATGGTGATAACAACTTCAAACTGCCAGTTAGAGCTACTCCCACGTTGGTAATACCGTTCCAGGAGCAGGTTTAACTAATTCTCAGTTACGCCTATATATGCCTATATAGGCCTATATATGTTGGATGCATTAGGCCTATCTCAGAAACCATCAGACCAACTGCACTTCAAATGTCCAGCTTATTGCTTGAGCATCAACCTCACTCGTCCCCCAATAACCCAGCTGTTGGTGGGGTCCATGAGAGAGAGTACATGAAACATCGCCGTCACTGACACAGTACGTGTGATGAGTGATAAGCTGATAGTACGGTAAGTTGGTCGAGTGTGTTGACATGTTCCAAGTATTGTTGTGTTGCCAATCACTCGACAGGTCTGAGATTAAGAGATATCAGCCGCTATCTCCAGTCGAGCCTGCATGTGGTGCGAGACTAATCGACCGATCGCGAGATCATTCACAGAGCATTCGATCGATATCTGGTGTTGGTGGAACATTGTTTACTTCTTGGGAAAGAAAATCAAATAACAATTCGGTTGATTATTGCACAAGTTCAGTCGGGATAGTTTTTACGCGCCTGCGATCTCTGAAACGTCACTTCAGTGCGACAAACGCAGGACGCGACAGACGCGTTAACGACCAGTCGGGAGGTGGTTGAGAGACAACGATTATTCAATTAGAAGTAGATTAGTGAGTATCATTCTCTCACCAAGAGAGAGTGAGAGAGAGGGGCGCTTGCAACAATGGATACACGTACGTAAATCAATAACCTGAAAAAACAAGAGTTTTCTATGAGCGTGTTTATAGCCATTCAAGCCCGTAAGAGTGACTTGTGATTGTCAGTTTGTTTGCTTGACACGATCCAACAGGTGGTAAATGTGAGGAGCAGAGTTTACGTCATTACATCAGTACTGGGTGCGAGCTTAAAGAAACAACAAACTTGGATCTTTGGGGAGGGAGTTGTAAATCGAAATGAAGTACATATTATCTTGGTTTTGTCGCACATACGAGATCGGAAAACTCCGGGCCCTTTCATTGTCCTTGAAGCATCAATCTTAGAAGCGTATAACCCAAGTTAGCTTGTATTCTGACGATGATGAGTGAATTGTGAGGGTGTCAAAGCATAGATAGTGGAGGCTCCCATCCCCCCACGCGCCTGCGAGCATGCCAGTTGAATGCTGGGGGCTGTTGATGGTTCGGGCAACCGAGCCTTGCTGCAACCTGTTGCTTAGATCACCTGCATGGACGGGGCCGAGGTGTGTTGAGGGTTGCGGTGATCTTCCGGTCTCTTATGTTACTTCAACTTCCAAAAGAAAAACGGCTACATTTCATGAGTACTGTCCTGGAACCTACCTTACCGGTTTGAATTCCTCCTAAAATCCTTACACGACTAAATGCCAAAGTTTTCAAATAAAAAGATGAACAAATTATTACAGGAGAAGGAAATAAGACACATTCAGCTTATTCAGCTTCAATTCAGACAGATTTTAGCTTATTTACATTGTCTCATACGTTTAATTATAGCAATGTTTTTTAGGGTACTATTTACACATTATAAATATTCGCAAATCTCCAACCAATGTAATCTATTTGTACAAAACACTTATCTAAAGTAGACTGTGATACACAACGTAACGCCTCCTCAATGCACATCAATATTGACTCGCGCAAGGTAGCTCGTACATTGTACCGACAGCTGATACTGAAGCAGGAGCTGAATCATGACGTCACAAGGCATGTGGACGAGAGACAGCACACAGATATAACAAGTGACAGACGTAAATATTTACCTACTTCTTGTTGGATGACTGACAACAATGTCTGCTTCTTTCTCATCCCTGGATACAAGATTCAAAGCTCGTGATTCATTATTGTTTGTTTAACGACGCCATGGACAGTCGGTCGAGGCCTGACCGAGGGTAATCACGAAAACCTCCTTCAGGATGGTCGACCATGGCGGCGGTAATCGAACCCCGGTCTTCTGAATGACGGTTTAGTGTGCTTGCCACTCTACATCACACGTCTAGATAGGAAAATCTTCAAAATAACATTATCTCGTTGCAACTCCAAAGTGCTAACTGTTCTAAGAGGCAAGTTGCTTCAGTTGCTCATCTGAACTATCCTCTCATATATATATATATATTGGGTTTACCGACGCACTGTTATGATAAGTGAGATCTATTGGCGTCGGATGGATGATCAATGAGATGATGGGATGATGAGATAATGAGAAGGATAGTGGGAAGGAAGCGGTCATGGCCGACTTATTGTAGAAACCATCCCGGCATTAGCCTAGACTACAGAGGGAAACCATGAAAAACCTCTGTTAAGATGGTCGGCGGCGGGGATCGAACTGGGTTCGGAATTCCCCTCGCCTCCCGGGTCACATGAAGCGAGCGCGTTAACCACTGCGCTGCATGTGCCGGTAACTTCCTCTTCAAAACATTAAAAATAGCATTGCTGTGCAAATGTAGCAAATATATTTTTTCATACCTTCTCTTATCGCGGTTAGTTGTACAATTAGTGGCGTATAATCGAGCTATTGACCCGCAATGAATGGCGGCGGAAGCTGTCGAGGAAAAGTGCGGTCAGAGCATGTTGGCGGTGTGGGCCCCGCAGTGAGAGCGAGCGAGACAGAGATGGAGCCGATCACGTTACTCAAGTACGCGACACTCAGTGAGAACTGTGAGTAGCAAAACACTCACTATCACCGTCTTGAAAAGGGCCGTTTTAAGGGCCGTTATTTGTGACGCATACTTGTGAGTAGCAAAACACTCACTATCACCATCTTGAAAAGGGCCGTTTTAAGGGTCGTTCCCAGGGCCGTTTATAGAGCCGTTATTTGTGACGTATACTTGGCGTTTCTATGGATCGTTTTCGGTCGTTTCTTGGGTCGTTAACTGGGGTTTTCCTGGACTTCATATACTTTATATTCTTCTGTGGGTAATGTAAACAGAAATAAAAATAACCAGTTCTTGGGACGCTAGAGTGCTTGGGCCGCTAGTGTGGGGACGCCGGTACTTAAGGCGCTAGTGCTAGGGACGCCTGGACTAGGGACGCCAGTGCTAGGGACGCCAGTCTCAGCGACGCCAGTGCTAGGGACGCCAATGCTAGGGACGCCAGTGCTAGGGACGCCAGTGCTAGGGACGCCAGTGCTAGCGACGCTGGGAGTGTTATCAGTGCTAAGATGTAAGCGCAGTGAACTGACGTCTCGCGGTGACGTCACTACAAGGGGGGGGGGGGAGAGTAAGTAGTACTTGTTGCTCGCTGATTGAGACGCGAGAAAGTGACTGTCAGTGCGAATAGTGAGGACCACAGAGCCACCGAGGAACCAAGCAACACGAGTGCGAGTGAGTGCGAACACATTTCACGGAACCAGAACAGTTAGAGAAAATATCTAAATTTTATGGAGATTATCGTTATTAAATTCTTTATTTGTGTTCATTAAATTGAGTTGATAATTATTTTTCAAGTATTTTCTGATAATTTTTCATATCTATTAACAATAAGTCAGATTATAGGTTATAGATTGGGTTAGTGCACCGTCCGGACGATCCTACTTTTCATCCCCAGCTGTAATTCAGGAGCATTTTCTGCGTGTCAACTTTCAGTGGCAGTGAAGAAAAAAAAGTCCATTGAATATAATTATTATTATTATGATTATCACATTTTTCCAACTGATTTCACTTTTGTACGTTGAATAAATTTTATCACCTCCAAGCTTTCGATGTTTATAAGTATACCGTTCGAATGTTAGCATGGTTGGTAAACTCACACCATCCAGTTTAAACCAACACTATTGAACCACGTCTTCCAAGTGAAACATTTCCGCTGTCAGAATCTGAGTCCATGGTCCCATTTGCCTGTCGCGCAACTATCGCTTTTATGTAATACTCAACAATATGCTATACACGGCTCAGTAGAATCATTATGTTAGAGGCGGCGTTTGTTTTTCACGAAAATTATGGATTTCGTAAGTTCCAACAATGTCACCGGTACCGTAGCCACTCTTATCTACATCCAGTTCACAAGGGAATCCGCTAAATCGCGAAAAGCAAATGGGACCGTTGGCTCTGATTTGACCGCAAGGAACCTCAAATGCCGTTCATGTTATTAGTATGGGAGTCGGTACACCTTCTTTATAACCTGATAAGGTCTGTTGGCATCACTACATCGTGGCCGTACCAACAAGTATAGCAGGTATAGGGTTTTTGAACTTCTGTAGTAACCTAATCCAAGATCTGTAGATGTGAAGTCAGCTGCCAGAATGTATTTCATTTTAGATTTTCATACTTCTATAATCTCATTTCACAATGCATAACCTGTCACGTTTTACTTCTATTGTGCCAATACACGTTTCTACTACGTTCAGAGAAATTAGGATTCTTCGAATTCTTACCGCTTCAGCCGATTAGACACAACCAATGATGGAGTAATAAACATATCCGAACAATCTACTCGTCTAGAGCTCGGACCAAGGAGCCGAACCCTCCCGAACGATCCGAGTGATTCCGGCCGGGTGGAATCCGACCCGCTCGTGTTTGGAGGCTCTCAAGCAGTGAATATTCACTATACCTATAACAGCGCTCTCCCAACAGGTGACCAAACCACTAACCAAGCTTGTTTCTCTTCCAGCCCCGATCATGTCGCCGAAGCAAGGGGAGGCCGTGAAGGAGAAGATAGAAGAGGATGACCCGATATCGAGAGCGATAGGAGAGTTCGGACCATGGCAACTGAAGCTGACCTTTCTTCTCTCTCTCTTCAACTTCCCGTGTACCTGGCACATATTCGCCATCACCTTCCAGAACATGCCGTCAGACTACTGGTGCGCCAGGCCCGACAACCTCCAGAACATGTCTGTCGCAGACTGGCAGAACATCAGTCATACGTACACCACAGGGCCGGTAAGACAGTAGTCCTTCTCTCTCTCTTCAACTTCCCGTGCACCTGGCACATATTCGCCATCACCTTCCAGAACATGCCGTCAGACTACTGGTGCGCCAGGCCTGACAACCTCCAGAACATGTCGGTCGCAGCCTGGCAGAACATCAGTCATACGTACACCACAGGGCCGGTAAGACAGTAGTCCTTCTCTCTCTCTTCTACTTCCCGTGCACCTGGCACATATTCGCCATCACCTTCCAGAACATGCCGTCAGACTACTGGTGCGCCAGGCCTGACAACCTCCAGAACATGTCTGTCGCAGACTGGCAGAACATCAGTCATACGTACACCACAGGGCCGGTAAGACAGACCACTACTACATCCGGTAGAGCTTGGGTCATAGCTGATGGATAGGCTATAGCGTTCCTTAACTGTGTAACCAGCTTTGTTCTCATACTGAAAACAGAACATTTTCTTTTCACATCTTCCGAATTACATTTTTTTTTTAATAACATCGAAACTTGATACATAATCGTTGTTCCCCAATTAAGGCTATGGATGAGAGGTAGGATCGTTTGGACGGGGCACCACAAGGGCGATCTCTCCACCTCATTTTAATCATTTGAAGCCAATTAACTTCAACACCAGGACTGTGAAGTCTGTGAACACACTTTTCCGCCGCAGTCAAATTACACAAGTCAATTACAATTAAGGCCCGGTATTACCAAGTCCAGTTAGCCTTTATCTGAGAGTTAGTGGAAAGAAACACCCGCGTAACCATGGTGATAACAACTTTAAACTGCCAGTTAGAGTTGGTATTACCGGGCCCAAGTCAATTATCACCTAGTATAATAATCCAATTACTTCAACATAAGTTTCAAGCAACAGTTCAGTTAAACACTAATCACGTTCGAGTGTTATATGACATCATCAAGCTCTGATTCACTCCTTGATTAACTTTCACACGTAACAGAAATGACAAAATAGAGTTGACAATAGAGTACATTGGTATTCTGTAAGAATCGTTATAGAAACGATTCTGTAATGAATAATGAAATGACAATCGAAGTGAAACTCGCCAGTGTGCCATCAATAGCAAAACATCGTCAACAAATCCTGATCAGTCGAGTTGTCCTACACCCTATCCCAGGATCCAAGACATTCCAGAAGATTCGATAGGAGCAGTCAAGTGGTCTGGGATATATATACATATATATATATATATATATATATATATATATATATATATTTTCAATAACATCGAATCTTAATACAAAATTGTTGTTCCCCTATCAAGGCTGAGGATGAAATCACTAAGGCTAAGGATTGGACGGGGCACCACAAGGGCGATCTTACCATTCCATTTTATTATTTTTTTGAAAATATTATGTTACGATATTGATATAAAGATGTGTAGGCCTATACAGATATTATAACAACAAAAGTGTCTTATCAATTCACTTCTCGCTAATCCAATAAGTAACCATAAAGATGAGTGGCTGGCTATGACTGGCGAGGAGTGGAGTTGAATGCTCAGTGATTGACCAGACTAACAGAGCTCGTGGTTCTGATTGTTTGCTAGGCTGGCGTGACGACGTACGACCCCTGCAAGATATGGGACCTGGACTACACCACCTCACCGCCGACCACTGCCGGCAACTCGTCGGCGCTGGCGACACGAGAATGCACCGCCTGGGAGTTTAACACTTCCATCTACGGCGAAACGATCATCAGCGAGGTGAGAAACAAACATTGGTAGCTGTGGAGGGGTGAAACTGTTGTCACAGGCTTAACGGTAGCTGGGCGGACCCGAAGTCCAGTCACGTGGGCTTCCTGGAAAGGCGTCTTTCTCATCAAATAAAACACTTGCTATTGTTTGTCTTCAATGACAGCTGATGTTGCTATGGTAGCGTGCTACTGGTTTTGCACAGTGGAAGCTTGTGTTGCCATAGTAACTAGTTGTTTGTTTCCAGTGGGAGCTGGTGTTGCCATAGTAACGTGTAATTGTTTGTTCCCAGTGGGAGCTGGTGTTGCCATAGTAACTAGTTGTTTGTTTCCAGTGGGAGCTGGTGTTGCCATAGTAACGTGTAATTGTTTGTTCCCAGTGGGAGCTGGTGTGCAGCAGAGCTCAGATGTCTAACGTGGCTGAGATGATGTTCCTGGCGGGAGTTGCTATTGGCGGTCTCATCTCAGGCATGATATCCGACAGGTAAACCAATCACATCTCTTCAATGCCACCATGACAGCCAGTTTGTAATAATGGTTATTATATTTGTGTTTACATTCGAGAAAAATTTGAATTAATTTGGAGAGGTTTTATTTTTCCAATGTTTACGTCCAGTGTAATCTCTTGGGTTTGTAGAAACTTTGAGATGGTATTCCTCAAAAATGGTCCGATCTTAACCCCGAAACTATATATTTCGAAGTTGGATAAATTTGCGTCTATAGGAAAGAGTTTCATGTCGATCAGTCAAACCCTGCAACCTGTGCAGTGCTTACATAAGAATGGTATCGAAATCTTCGCTAACGCTCATCTAATGATCTTGTTTTGTCACCAGATTTGGGCGCAAGCGCACTCTGATGTGCTCGCAGATGCTTCAGATCAGCTTCGCGCTCGCCATCGCCTTCAACCCGTGGTACGAGCTGTACCTCGTGCTTCGGATCTGCCTCGGCTTCATCTCGGTCGGCGTCGTCTTCAGCGGCTTCGTGCTCTGTGAGTCGCTCGCTCTATAACCACCTTGGTTCTGAACACCTTTCTGATCCACCTATTGATATCTCATTGGATCAGCTGGTTGATCGCCTTAAGAGAACAAGGGAGTCAATTTGGCGGAATGTTAGTTTTTTGGTGATAACTTCTGGACGGTGTGAGATTTCGAAATTTTAAATACGAGGAAACATAGATACTCCTAATACCTTCAAGATGGTGTAAGTAATAACAATTTATTTTGAATCGCCTGATTGTCAGGCGTATACGATTAAAAATACACATTTTCGAAGCGCATACGCCTGACAATTCTTCTGCTTCAAGCTGTACCTATTGTATCGTCGACATTTTCGAGCCTTCCTATTATTATTATCAACTCTTACAGTTGCGCAAAAATGCACGGTGGCAAGTTCCCTATCCTTGATCACGACGGTTTGCCCGCCTCCCTAACCTTCTGCCGGAATTGTTCTACCCTCATTTCATCCCCCTCAGATATACTTCTACTAAGTTCATTCCAGTCCCTACCTGTCCTATATTCAAGAAAGAGAATTTGCCGACATCTAATCTAGCCCCCTTTACAACTACCGCTCTATCATGTCTTCTCCTGCCCCCATACCCTAACTCATTCCTTTCAATCAACCTATTCAATTCTCCCCAGCCCCCTTCTCCTTCCTATCAACACTCATCTAGTAGTGATACAAGTAACTAACTTGTCGGTAGAGCGATCAAGGAGAGAACTCGACCATCACATGGAACTGTTCTGTGAGACAAGTGTGAACAATAAGAGATCGACTGATCAACGCAACTTCCAGGACTTGTTCTGACTGACGCGTGTTGCAGGCATGGAGCTGGTCGGAGGCAAGTGGAGGACGATCTCCGGGGTGTCGTACTTGTTCCCGGTCCCCCTCGCCTACATCAGTATCGCCGGGATCGCCTACTTCGTGCGCGGCTGGCAGAAGCTGCAGCTCGCCATCACGCTGCCGTCCACGCTGCTGCTCATCATGTGCTGGTAACTATCACACGCGAGTGTTGGCTCAACGTTCTGGACCCCTATTCCTGAGATTAATGAGATGTGAGAAAAATAAAAGTGAGTGAGAAAATGATTATCTCACATGAAATGGCCAATTATTATTCCTGAATCAATTTTTCTCCCTTTTTTCTCATATCTCAATTTGTATTTAACTTCCTATTTTGATGGATCCGATGGTTTCTCACAATCTTCATCGTATTTCATTATCAAGAATACTAAATCTGATGAGAAGTGAGATGAGAAAATGTTCTCACTTCATTTTCTCACATCTGATTTATCTCAGGAATAAGGCTCCAGGAGTAACTGTCGGAGATCTTTGTAGTTTGCTCATCTATTGTCCGGCGAATATGTCAACCATCTCAACAGACTTCATTGAGCTCGCACACTGTTGCATTTCACTCGAATCATATCTATACCTGAGTTGACTTGAATCTATAATAAGACTTCAGGATTGATTCCTGGGCGATGTAGCAACGTTGCACAACAACCCTTACCTAAACACTTGTCCTGAAAATGCCCTGAGAAGAGTTCCTCCGTTACTGTTGGAGTTATGATTGACATGTTTACCTGTCAGCAGTCAATTTAATTTAGGGTATGGAACAAAAGTATCACATTGAAAGAAGGTATTAAAGAAAGAAGGTATTATTAGGATTATTGAAAAGATTGAAATTATTTGAAAGAATATAAATGGTGCTGTAAAAGACCTACTGAATTTATTGAAACTGAGTGTACAATATTTCTTAATACCGTAGATGTTTTCATTCGAAAATCTATTCATTTTTATACATAACCATCTTTCAGTAAAATGTTGAGATTCCTTCACTCTTCTATGAATTATTCTTCCTCTTCGTACTGAGGGACTTCTGATCAAGGAGACTGTATCACGTGGTTTATTCCAGGGTTCTTCCCGAGTCCCCCCGCTGGCTCCTGGCGATGGGACGCAAACAGGAAGTCAAGGCGATCCTGGAACAAGCTGCCAAGGTCAACAAGAGGACGCTGCCAGCCAGCATGGACAAGTTCCTGCAACAGGTAAAACACTGCTCACTTTCATTTCATCTTCCATCCATTTCATCAAAATATACAATTTGATTCGACAATAAGATTGTCAATTTTTTTCGAGAATGGGAAATCTTTGACAATATTTCCTCTAGGAGGGTTATGTAAATTATAAGATAATTTAAGTAGTTGAACATATAACCATGATGTGAATGGAAGTAAATGTTATATTCTGTTTTTTTTATATGCTACAAGACCTATCAGACCAAGTTTCTCGAACTTCATAAGTTTACATTTCTTCATTCATAGTTTTTTACCTATAATAATTATTTTTATATACTGAATTCATTAAGGGATGTGGGGAGGGTAGAGACAAAGGAGTGGGAATGAATCTAAATCTAACGTTGGGTGAACTGCCTTTGTATCTCTTCAGTCTATGCTTCTATACCCTATGTGATTGATTCTTTGTGAGTATATTTAAAAAATCGTCGAGTCTACAATCCGACATTATGATTGTCAATACGAAGTGAATCGCTTGTTTGTCCCTGCAGAGTGCAGCAGTGACCGACGTCGACGAGCCGAAGGCCGGGGTTCTCGACCTGTTCAGGACGCCCCAGATGAGGAAGAACTCGCTCATCCTGTACGTGATCTGGTTCAGCATGTATCTCGTCTACTACGGCCTGGTGTTGAACCTCGGCAACATCGGCGGCGACGTCTACCTTAACACTGTCATGTCAGGTACGCTTTAAGTCCAGTTGAAAGAGGCCATGGGAGTCGATTGAGCGGAATATCAGGTTTTGTGATAACTTTTGAACGGTATGAGATATCGAAATTCTGAAAACAAGAAAATACAGATATGTTCAATACCTTTAAGGTGGTGTAAGTAATATATGTTTATCTCACATCGCATAATTGTCAGGCGTATACGCTTAAAAATGTGTATTTTTAAGCGTATACGCCTGACAGTCAGGCGATTCGAGATGAATGGTTATCACTTACACCATCTTGAAGGTGAAGAAAATATCTGTGTTGAGTAGCGGTGAGAGTGGGAATCAAGCGTGTCTATCGGAATGGTCCATGTTGCAGGTGTGGTGGAGATCCCCGCCATAGCCATCAGCATCCTGTTCCTGTTGAGGAGCGGCCGACGCTGGCCGATGTGTATCACGCTGTGCGGCGCTGGCGTCGCCTGTCTGCTCACCCTGACCGTGCCCAGAGGTCGGTCAAACAGCACGCTACCTTGTCTCGCAGTAGTTGCTCTCAAGCATCTTCATCTCGATGTATTATCGTTTTGTTGTTGTTTTGAGCGATTTTGATTCTATTAACCGTAATTTATTTGAAAAATTGTAATGTTTTTCGAAACTTTATAAGTACCGACTGTACCGGTGACATATTGTAACGTGTCTTGTTACGCGGGTGGTCATGAGTCTGATGTGACTGGGGTGGGTAGGCCTCGCCGACTGACGAATATGATTTATTGGGCTATTCTTATTTCCTGGACATTTTGATATTGGGTTTCATACAGACCAATCAGATTCTAATAACTCATTTTGGCTATTTTGTATGATGAAATATTTAAAAAGATGAATAGGATCAACCACTTGCATAGAATTCAACCAATTCAACATTATCCGTCTTCTTTCTCTATAAAAATCAAAAGCTAATTAAATAGTCACAAAACCTCCCAAAACACCATAAAACGATGGAATTTCAAAAAATCCTCTTGGGGAGCCTTCTCCCCCACTCCCATTGGGACTTGTGCATTTTCGAATTTGGGATATTTTTCCCCCCCTTGAATTACTTCCTGCCGACGCCCATGACCATCATGCAACCTCGCTACACCTTGACCTGAACCCAGGTTGACCTTGACCTGATCGTATGTCCGCAGATGCCGCCAGCTCCGACCTCGAGTGGCTGACCATCACGTTCGCCATGCTGGGCAAGTTCTCGGTGTCGTCCTCCAACGCCATCATCCCCGTGTTCACCGCCGAGCTGTTCCCCACCGTGATCCGGAACCTCGGGGTCGGCGCCTCCAACGTGTCTGCCGGCATCGCGCTCATGCTCGTGCCTTACCTCTGGAACCTGGTAGGGTCACGTGGTCACTGGGAGTCGCGGTCAATGCCCGCCAAGCGCTAGTGGCGCGGCTCGGTAGCCTCTAGGAGCTTTCTGTTTGAGATAATGACGGTTTTTCAGTTCGAAAGAAGAGAAATAATCTCTCCAATAATCTTGCTGATGAAGGTAGCTAGCCACAAGATCGCTCGAGAAGTGGGGCCAACCAAGCATTCAGTCAAGCGGCTCCCGAACCGTTCCATTGCTCGTCAGGTGACAGATTTTCCAATCTGGCGGTTTTGAGAGCAACCAATGAAAGTCTGAATTAGCTTGAATGAAACATTTAATAAAGACTCTTTTTAACTCAACTCGAATACAAATAAGTAGGCCTGATATGTATAATATATAACTTAGAATCTGCGCCGTCGTTGGCGGCTATTCAAAATATAGCATAATCGAACTTTGAGCAACATAAGCTAACGGGAGCTATTGAGATGGTGGTGTAGGATTGGCTAGAAACATATTCTTGATGTTGTTGTTGTTGTCCTGCAGACCATGATGGACGACCGGGTGCCCATGGCTGTGCTGGGCTTGTTCGGCGTGGTGGGCGGCCTGAGCACGCTGCTGCTACCCGAGACGGCCGATCGGCCACTCATTGGCACGCTGGAGGAAACGGAGGAGCCACCGAGACCAAGGTCGAGTGTCGCTGAAGTGGAGACGCCGAGAAGAAAGAGTTCTATGGCTGTCAACGGTTCGGTCACCAACTGACACTCTGTTCCTCTCACCTCTCAGTCGTACCATAGCTTTCACACATCATGTCATCTCACTCGCTCGCTCATGTAGCAGCCCTAAACGAGCATTTCGTGTATAAGGGGAACAAAATACTGCCGGGGGATTTTATTGATATTTTAATTCTAAAAGATCATAAAAAGTTAAAAGTGTTAGATACGAAATTGCTGGATTCTTATAGGATGCATATTGTTCACAATGCTAATGAGTCAAACTTTGGCATGTATAGATCATCATATAATAGTAAATCTAGATATGTTTATAGAAATCTTCAGCTCACCACAGATCGTATTCCA
Source organism: Brachyptera putata (assembly GCA_907164805.1). Lineage (NCBI taxonomy): Eukaryota > Metazoa > Arthropoda > Insecta > Plecoptera > Taeniopterygidae > Brachyptera > Brachyptera putata. The sequence goes on along the minus strand of OU015466.1, from coordinate 32,094,766 downwards.
CACATAACAAGTAGCCTATGATGTGAATGTTTATTGTGGATCGACAGCAGATATTAACTTCTCTGAATGGTGTGAAGCAGTTCCACTACAATATCGTCCAAACAAGAAGTAAACTAGTCATGATGGGCTGAAATTTTACTCTCAATAATTCTCTCAAAATCAATTGTTTAATTCTAATCATACGCAATCACATCTCCTTGAGAGCTTTGTGTACTTTTTAATTATTTGTCATACAAAATGGCCGACTCTTGTCACATTCTCTCATTTCGTGTGAGAGTATTTAGGGGTTGTTCCTCATTGGCTAAACGAATCGACTCCAAAAGAAACAAAAAAATGCGCTGCCGAAATGCATGATGCAATATGCAATGTGGACATCGATAAGTAATCAAATTACATATGTAACGCGAGAGGCATGTTTTGTGACCAATTTCCAGTGTCAACTAAAGCCTGATCAATCGTAGTGGCTTTCCGGAAGAACGTATTGTTGTGAAACTGCTTCACACCATTCAGAGAAGTACCTTCTAAGTTCTAACACATTGTCGATCTATAATGAACATTCACAATATTTTCACAATTAATCACCCTGGTGGGAACTTTTTGCCCTAAGTAGACTGGGAACGCCTTAACACCACAGTGTACATGCAACAAGTGTGATTGTCTCTAAATAATTAATTTCACAAAATGATTTGAGATTCAATCACCATGAAAAACTGAAAGATCAACCAATTCACCATTTTGTCTCTATCTCTGTCGAGTCCGCATCTATGAGTTAGGCCCACTTAACTCTATGATTTAGGCCTATCTAGGCCTACAAACTACAAGTTTTCTGTCGAATAGTCTAATTGCTATTTCTGACGTCACTATCACATAACAATGCCTAACAATATCGTTTCACTTGTTTCAGAGCTACGCGTTAAAATATATTCACAGCCTGTAATAATGAACTCCTTGCCTCACACGTTACAGCCATCTCTCTCTCTCTCATTCATAACTATGATATTCTATCTCCCTCACACTCATCACCTCATCATCACACACAATCACACTTAGTCCTAGTGAATATTGTTAGAAGCGTTTATTATTTTAGTATATCTGTTTAGAGAATAGTTGCTATTTATTGTATATATTTGTTTAGCTTCAGTACTTGATATTATTGTGCAACAATTATCATTGATAGAGAATTAGGCGCTGAGCTATATACGGCCGAAAGTCACGAAGATTATGTTCAAATTTCCCTAATGTATAATGTAATAATTCCCTGATTTACGTTATGTTTTCTCCGTACATTAACATACCCGTGCTATAGCTAAGCCTAATTCTCTATCCTACTGCTCACTCATGTTACCTACCAATGAAATACCTACCTTTTAGGCTAGTTGATTATGTCGTATTTTGTACTTAATTATAATGATAATATAATTATTATTAAGAATAAAATTATAACTTCGTTTGATTTAATTCCCCGTTCACAGCAACCGGAGTGACGCACTGAGTTTGTCACAAGGAATCACTGAAATAATATAATAATGATCCATTTGAATTAATAAAAAGACGAAATGAAATCATTCATAACCACCTGTTCATTCGTACCCCCAAATAGCCATGCAGCTGCGGTGGGGTCGTTAGCGAACAATAATTGTCATCATCGAATTTGCTGATTTATTCTCAAAGTACAATAGAGGTATAGACGAGAATCAATTCAGTCACATGTTAGTGAATCAGAACAATGTTGTGTAAATAAGAAATGTAGGCCTACGCAATTAATATTCTGTTAGTCTGGAAGACCGAAGACCGAAGAATTGGAAGAAGATATCAAGAACATAACGAAGATTGGTGATTTAAGAAGAGAGCTAAGAAAAAAATGAAGTATAATTATATCGAGTATGTTTGACTGTAATTTCATTAGGTATAGTAACCATTACCACCTGTTTTATGAACAATCTGTAATGAATGAATAAAATATGTAAAATATGAAAGAATGGCAGGACCAGCTACAAGAAGACGTGGGAAAGAGATTAGAAGCCTCTAACCTAACGGAGTGTATGCTGGAAAGCCAGGAGAAGTGGGATACAGTTTCAGAATACATCAAAAAGGTAATGGAGAGTAAGCGGAAAAGAGAATTGAAAAAAAAAAGACTGAATCCAGTTGTTGCCCAAGTCGTATAGAGGAAGGCAGGAGCCAGAGAGGCTAGACTCGTCACCACCCAGGAGTGATAGGAAAGTGGTCCCAGGGTGGTGACAGAAGTGAGGAGGGGTTTTAGTGGGTAAGAATCCGACACTCCCCGCAGACCAACAAGCGGGGGTCTCATGCAAGATTTCCCCTCGACAAAAAAGAAAAGTCTGGAAGAGAAGTAGCAAAAGTCAGGAGTGAAATCATCTCTTGCGATTGATTTAGGGATATTTCATCAACTTTTTTTATACCCCATACTAGGGCCTACTTCTAGGACTTACGGATTGATATTAACATATATTTCGCATAGACCTACACAGTATACGTCACCGACGAGAGATATACTGCCAAGATAGTAAACACGTGCTCATGGTAGAGCAAAACCGAAAATTTTCTGAACAAAACGAAAATCAAAAATCTATGAAAACTACCAAAACTATCCTTTCCTCTCGCCTGACTCCATTAGTTCATCGTTCCGAACGCCAGACGGCGACAAGCGGATCGACTCTGTGACGTCACATTGTGCTAGTTAATGGATGCAGAGTCAATCAATCAATCGATCATCTTCGAGGAAAGTTTCCTGTCTTATTGATTCAAGGCCTCGTATTTGTCAATACGCTGCCAGTGTACCAATAATTCAGATTGAACAATTATTACAACACAAACGATGTTAATTTAGTTTTTGTTTGAGGCAGTGTTATTGTCATTGCATTTACATGATGATTCATCAATTAACTACTTGTTAGGTTTGGTATTTATAGTAAATATATGCAAATATATGTACGTAACGCTTATGCTAAGCCTGGTCCGATCACAATTGAAATGCGGATTAGTCATTATGAAATGGTAATTATGTTAACGTGTTATAGTATTGTAGTATGTATCTTTATTGTTCCAAATTATTTCACTTGGTTACAATATATTTATTTAAATTTATCTCTCATTCAACAATTATATAGATTTTTAATGAATTTGTCAACCGATTTCGGCCATAGGCTTAACACTTCTCCCAGTCCATTCCATTCTTTAATAGTGGTTCCCAGAAATGAGAATTTACCAATCTTGTATCCTCTATCTCTAATTTATAGTTATGGTCGCCTCTTCCAACAAATGAGGACTGTCGTACCAAACCCATATGACAATATATGACCAAACCCAATGACTAGGCCTAATCCATTTTCAATAAGTATGAACCAGGTCTAAATAAGCTAAGAGCCGATTGTACCAACTGATAATAAAATATTAATTAGTTAATCATTGCTTAAGGTACAAAAATGTCATATGTATCAAGGATAATAACAAGTTAATTTTCTAATTTTTGGTCAATTCCCTAATCATGACTTGGTACAACCGGCTGTAAGAAGCAATAATCTGGAACAATGTCACTGTCATATCTCTCTAGTGACTGTAAAGTCAAGTCTATATAGACTATAATAGAGTCTCCTAAAGTCTATAGATATACGTGTATCAAGCACGCTGAGCACTGCGCCCAAGATTCACCTCAGTCATTGAGAAAGCAATACACAAGATCATCCATACCTCGCAATCTTCTTGCTTCATCTTCGATAAGTCGAACCAAGTCTCCTAACAAGGGTTATTATGTAACTCGAAGGAACAAAATGATGCTGTATTCAGAGATTCACGCCAGTGCTATAGAGACAGTGCGTGTTGTAGCTCGTGCGAATAACGGCTGAAGATGGCAGTGAGTTTTCGTGTCAATAGCGTGTCTCTTAGCTGGACTTCCAGGTAAACCAAAATTCGGTATTGTATCGTCTAGAGATGAAGGCTCGAACCACCCGGTGATAGTGTTGTGGGATAGGGGAGACGGTCGTTCGGAACCTTCATCTCTCGAGGATACAAGTATATCAAAATCTATTCGGAAAACGTTATTGTAAGGCATGGAAAATCAGTATTGTACTTTAAATAAGTTCCTTTAGGCCTACTGTGATTTGCAGTGCAGTAATTAAAAGACACCATTGTCCTGAATTTATTATCATTACACAATTATTATAATAAGTAATTGTTCACTGATATGGCTGAAGGAGAATAGCTTAGTATACATGTATAGACACAGTGTATTAAATACCACTAGTTGAATTGTGTGGGCCTACTCACTAATAATAAGTGTTTTTCTCTCGGGGAACGAAATTGACCCACAATGGTTTGACGATAGAAAAATGATTATTTTCTTA
>OU015466.1:32025091-32089782 GCA_907164805.1 Brachyptera putata | reverse complement strand
GCAAATCTATCATCTCTCCACAGCACTCCAGCCCTCAAAGGCACCACTGTCAAACAGAAAGCTATTACGCGATTAGAGTAATGTCGCTCGGTTACCGATCCGCTCGGAGCTATTTGTCGAGCTGCTCGGTCGGTCAAACAGGGGGTGTAATTGCTATTTGCTCGGGAACCAAGTTGAGCAGGGCTCGATTGGATACTCCTTAGCTCCACGATCCTGGCACGAGCTTTATTAATACTGGTCCACTATTCGCTGTGAACCGTTTTGGTGAGCCATGAAAGTCAATCGACCCTTTAACATTATTCAGCCTTCAAATTCCTGAAAATAAGTAATTTTTGAATACTGAAAAAAATTGGTGTTTCGTTTTTTTTTTTTTTTTTTTTTTTTTTTTTTGTTTTTTTTTTGTCGGTTCTCCACACTCAACGGCTACATTCTCAAATTTTGGGCCTCAGCTACTCTACAATGTTACCCTTGAACAGCCAAGTCAGTCCAAGAGAACGGCCCATATGACGCGTTTGCCGCATGGAGGCGCCTCTTTACGCTGCCACATGGAGGCGCCTCTTTAATCGTTTAATAGAGATTTACCACAAGAGAACGAGTAAACAGGGCTAAACGATTTGTTGAGGCGTAAAAAAGGCGTGTTTGAATTCTTACAACTCACAAAATTAAATTAAAACGTAATCTGAAGAAATACTACTCTATCTGTTTTTGTTTTCTTGGGTTTTGTTGAGTGCCCTAAACGATAGAGTAAACTTTGACCTCTCTTTTCGACCATCTATATGCGGAAACTTTGAAAGATTCTTATGAAATATCCTTGGTTTGGGTTTTGGTTTGAATGGAGATGGACTAATTGATATGTTTTTAAAGTGTGTAGTTTTCTTTTATCGTTTTCCCTTTGGATCGTAAAAGTTTGCGTGGAAAGAGATCTTGGAAAGACAGCATGGTTTCGGTACGCAAATGAGTTCGTTGATTCCACTCGATTTCCGGATGCGTTTTAATAGCGTTTTGTACTGTTATCGAAAAGTTTTCCACGACGTATTCCCAGATAGCCGAGCTGTTGTTGGGGTCACTGCGAATCATGAGAATCAACACCATTCACTCGTCTTCCACTTCGATAGCCAAATCATCATTATTTCATGTTTTGGTCTGAAAAGAATAACGTCAAGAAATAATTCTAGAATGCGGAATCATACTTTAATTTGTTATTTTTCGATTCACTGCTTGGATCAAAATGAGTTATCATAAAACAAGAGGAATGTTTTAATTGTTTTCTCAACAATGTTAAGAATTTGATGATTGCATATTTTATTATAATCTGAAAAGCTGTAAATTCAACAGCATTTTTATTTCAGTCAATGAAAATTCAATTGAATATTTATATTATTGTGTTCTTTGTAATAATATTATTAAATCTACATGCATCGCTCAAATTAACTATGAAAAAAGCCAACTGTATAAACGCTTGAAAACCCGGCAACCTCCACCCTTGTTATTCGGATATCTCTATGGGTGTTGTTAGCGTGCCTGTGTAACTATTATTAATGATATAATATTTCTCATCAACTTGTTAAGCTTTTTCAAACATAATTATTATTCTCGTATTATGACGCCTAAGGATGATAAGGTAGGATCGTTTGAATTAATCGAACATATTCCTAACTTACGAAAAAAAACTTCAAGCTAATACTTATCAATGGAGAAAAAGATCGATGATTTGATGAAAAATACAATTCATTCGAAAATTCATTTATATGATTTAATAATTTATCATGTCACAATTTGATTAAATCCAACAATTTAATCCAATTTGATAATGTTATTAATTTGATCAAATCGAACATTTTGTGTACTGGAAAACTTGACCAACAAGAGCCTCGTTTTCAAGTGAATTGTAGAACAAATCTTGGACTTCGAAGATCTAATACTGTAATGCAACCTGCGTACTGGTATCCATTCAAGAAGAAGGTCGTGTACCAACTTAACAACCACAAATATCACCTTTATTCTCGTCGAGCTGTGGTATTCTCAGGGTACGATATTATGATTCCGTTTAAACGTTTGGGAGTTAATTAAGAAGAGAACCCTCATTAAAGCCTGCGAATATGGACTTGAAAAGCGGTTTATTGGCTGTTTGTGTAACTCTCCCTCCCCCTCCCCACTACCCCTGAACCCTCTTGACCTACTACCCTTAAACCAGCGTTCATGTGACCAGACAGGATCAGGGAGAAACAAGATGGCGACTAATACGAAGTGAGGCGATCTCGGGACAGCAATCAGATAATTGATATTAAAAACATGCGATGAGTCCATTGTATAAAAACATTTTTATAATTGTACTGTTATTATTGATCGTGGAAGTAAGCGTATCATTTTGTTTATATTGCTATACTCAATGACGCATGTAGTTGTGTATTGACACTGACCACGGCACATGCAGCGCAGTGGTTAACGCGCTCGCTTCATGTGATCCGGGACGCGAGGGGAATTACGAACCCAGTTCGATCCCCGCCGCTGACCATCTTTACAGAGGTTTTTCATGGTTTCCCTCTGTAGTCTAGGATAATGCCGGGATGGTTCCTACAATAGTTCGGCCATGACCGCTTCCTTCCCACTATCCTTCTCATTACCCAGAGAACCTTCATCTCATCATCTATTAACCATCCATCCGACCGCCATTAGATCTCAGTTATCATAAAACAGTGCGTCGCTAAACACAATATGTATGTATAGATACTGACCATCATGGTATTGGGATATTGAAAAATGGTGTCAGTGAGTATTTACAATTGAAAATTGTAGAACAATATAATTTGAGAATTTATAACTTCAAAAACTTCAACCATATATGTTCTTGTTATTCATATTTGAGAAAATAATTGGTTCCTTCAAGAAAAATGAATTGTTTTTTCCTTTTTAAAATGTCAATCGCGTTAATGGTTCAACGTGCGACCTTTCAATAAGTGTTCTCAAAGCAAAGGTTGAAGCTATAAAAAGTTCGATTTCATATTTTCAACCATTTAAAAAATTGCTTTCTCTCAATTCCCTGGCACAACGATCTCGGCTTTGATGTACCATTTCTCACTTGGCTGACTTTGACATTGACATTCTCGAAGGTGATCAAACAGAAATAATGAACGAGACTCAAAAGAGACTTGACTGAAATTACTTTACTGAAATTACCTACTGAGAATTGAATTTTTATTCTTCTAAAAAATCTTCAAGTGTTTTAGTAAAACAATAAGATACAATCTCAGTAAAGTGAGCAAGTCTTTGATCATAATTCATTCAACATTCAAAGGCACGTCAGGTTGGATCCCACCAACAGCTGGGTTGCTTATTAACTTGAGCCATTAACTTGCAAGCTACCAAGGTCCAAGCTTTCGCGTTACAAGTTAACGTTCAACTTGAGAAGCAACCAATCAGAGAGCCGAATCGATCGACCTTGAGAAGGGCGCGGGAACTGGAGACACCGATAACAAAACATACATTGTGATTGGTAGAAATTCGAAATTGGGATTGGTTGGTTTTTCGCGTATACGGTTACTTGCTGGTCTATTGTGAATAGAGACTTCAAATATTACGATAGCTACTCGAGTTAACGACTACGTATACGTATAAGTTAAAGTTAGCGTCGCATTGTGAATGGGCCTTCAAAGAGGCAAAGCATTGTATCTGTTGTAACTCTCATCCAACTCGATTAGATTGAACTTGAATCTAAAAGTCGTGCGTGTTTTGGCTTTCATAACCAGAGTATCCCCTTACAGGCTATACTCTACGGAATACTCGTCTAATAATCTAGTTGAAACGTCTGCCGCGGCGGAAAACGGAAAACCAGACATTGGATTGGGACGGAATAAAAATTTTTCGCAATCAATTGAATGAACCTTCATGTCGATACCACACACGACTCTGTGAAAAATTTTCCAAAGAAAAACGTAAATTTTCCGACACCCGATCAGCAAGGGGTTGTTCAAAACCTGTTTGCCGGAGAACTATACATTGGATCGAATTAAAATTAGAATTTTATGCAATCGATTGAATGTACCTCAATTTCGATACCACACACGACTCTGTAAAAAAATTTCCAGAGAAAATCGTAAATTTTCCGACACCCCTCTGCGCGAGGGGGTGTTCAAGAATTTTTTTACGGAGAACCAAACATTGAATCGGGACGAAAAAAGAATTTTCCGCAATCAATTGAATGTACCTTCATGTAGATACCGTACACGGCCCTGTGGAAAAATTTCCAAAGAAAATCGTAAATTTTCCGACACCCCTCTGCGCGATGGGGTGTTCACGATTTTTTTTCACGGAGAACCAGACATTGGATCAGGACGAAAAAAGAATTTTCCGCAATAAATTGAATGAACCTTGATTTCGATACCACACACGGCTCTCGGAAAAATTTTCCAGAGAAAATCGTAAATTTTCCGACACCCGATCTGCAGGGGGTTGTTCAAAACATGTTTGTCGGAGAACCAGACATTGGATCGAGCCAAAGTTAGATTTTTCTGCAATCGATTGAATTTACCTTCATTTTGATACCATACACGACTCTGTAAAAAAAAATCCAAAGAAAATCGTAAATTTTCCGACACCCGATCGGCAGGGGGTTGTTCAAACATGTTTGCCGGAGAACCAAACATTGGATCGGTTTGAAATTAAGATTCTTTGCAATAAATTGAATGAACCTTAATTTCGATACCACACACGGCTCTCGGAAAAATTTTCCAGAGAAGATCGTACATTTTCCGACACCCAATCTGCAGGGGATTGTTCAAAACATGTTTGCCGGAGAACCATACATTGGATCGAGCCAAAGTTAAAAGTTTTGGAATTCTTCTGAATGTAACTCCATTTTGATACCACACACGACTCTGTGAAAAAATTTTCAGAGAAAATCGTAAATTTTCCGACACCCGATCTGCAGGGGGTTGTTCAAAACATGTTTGCCGGAGAACCAAACATTGGATCGGGTTTAAATTAAGATTTTTCGCAATCAATTGAATTCACCTTCATATTGATACCACACACGATCCTGTAGAAAATTTTCCAAAGAAAATCGTGAATTTTCCGACCCCCGATCTGCAGGGGGTTGTTTAAAACATGTTTGCCGGAGAATCAAACATTGGATCGGGGCAAACTTGGAATTTTGCTGCGATCTATTGAATGTACCTTCATATTGATACCACACACGGCTTTGTGAAAAAAATTTCAGAGAAAATCGTAAATTTTCCCACACCCGATCTGCAGGGGGTTGTTCAAAACATGTTTGCCGGAGAACCATACATTGGATCGGGTCAAGGTTAGATTTTTTCGCATTCAATTGAATGTACCTTCATGTTGATACCACACACGACTCTGTGAAAAATTTTCCAAAGAAAATCGTAAGTTTTCCCACACCCCTCTGCGGGAGGGGGTGTTCAAGAATTTTTTTTCGGAAAACCAGACATTGGATTGGGACGAAATGAAGATTTTCTGCAATCAATTGAATGAACCTTTATGTCAATACCTTACACGGCCCTGTGAAAAATTTTCCAAAGAAAATCGTAGGTTTTCTGACACCCGATCTGCAGGGGGTTGTTCAAAACATGTTTGCTGGAGAACCATACATTGGATCGGTCTGAAATCAGAATTTTATGCAATCAATTGAATGTATCTTCATCCTGATAGCACACACGGCTGTGTAAAAAAATTCCAAAGAAAATCGCAAATTTTCCGACCCCCGATCTGCAGGGGGTTGTTTAAAACATGTTTGCCGGAGAACCAAACATTGGATCGGGCCAAACTTGGAATTTTTCGCAATCGATTGAATCGATCGAATAGATATGAAAAGTAGCCCAGAATGATGTGACGTAAAGCTAATTGTTTGTGTTGCAGACGATGCGCGCAGTGACGTGGTGCGTGTTGCTGGTGTCGGCCGCCGCTTGCAGCGCCCACACCTTGGCACGGCGCCAATACCTCAACTACACGGGCGACATCATGCTGGGCGCGCTGTTCCCGGTCCACCGCAAGGGAACCGACGGCGCCGAGTGCGGCAAGATACAGGTGAGCAAGTCGTCTCGTGCACAACATCGTGGTTGAGTGGATGAGCGAAGCGAGGACTCCATTTCACTCGACTCGATTTTTTTTTTTTTCCTTTTTTTTTCTTTTTTTTCGGTCAAACGAAAATTCAAATTCAATTGAAACTTGGCATGCCCATGTGACATCATTTGATTTGACAAGAAAATGACAAATAAAATACTCCATTTTCTCTACTGTGACAGATTATTGTTTCTGGTACAGAGGTCGGATGTATCTATTGTCAGTATTCGATTACATTCTTTACCAGATTTTACTGGATATTATTGCCTGCTGGAAGAGCTTGGCGGAGAACCTTTGAAGTACAGGAGGCTTCTTGCAAGTCAAGAGAAGAGACTGAAATAAAATAGGCTTCTTCAATGACATGAGACAGAGAAGGGATGATGACGTCACATATTGGATAGTCGGGAATGTCGAATGACGTATGCGAGTTTATCGATACACTGGGAATATCGGAATATTGATCATTTTTTAAAGCATACATTTTTGTACACTTTTAGTAGTAATATTTTAGTTGTATTTCAGACTGTTCTTGATTTGAATTTGTCAACCATCATCTCACCATCCGATCAGCGCATTATCTTCAATCCGATTCCTTATACCTTAGGTTATCATAACGCTTCTTCATAATCTCCTATAAAGAATAACGAATGCTCGGAGATTATAATGTAAGAATTGTGGATGATACGAATAGCTTGATGCGTGGAGGACAGGTTTACGAGAACTACTTTCTATGGTTAATATCAACCTCGACCTCCGAATAGATATTACTTTCAGGACCGGGGATGTATTTCATTGGAAGTCCGTGTCTTTAACCAGCATTCACTCCAGGTTCTCTGGGTCCAACATGTGGCCTTATGTATCTTACGCCGACCCATTCCCAAGTTCCGATATCTCTTCTGGATCTTTATCCCTCTCTCTCTCCCTCTCGTCCCCCCTCTCTCTCTCTCTTTTTTCTCTAGCATCTCTTTCTTTCTATTCCTCTCCATCCTACTCTCCTCTCCCTTGCCTCTCTCTCTTTCGCCTTCTCTCTCTTTTCCTCTTTCTTTCTCTCTCCCCTCACCTCCTCTCCTTCTCCATCTCTCTCTCTCTCTCCTCTCTCTCTCTCTCCCTCTCTCTCTCCCTCCCTCCCCCCCCCCCCCTCGCCCGAGGGAAATAGCCCGGTGATCTCGTCTGATGCTATCCGCACGCCAGGGAAGGAATTGAGGCAGGCTTCTCGAGCTCCCAAGAAGCGATCCTCGATAAGTCTGCAGCGTGTGGACCAGAACAACTCAGTCTCGGGACTGAATTATTCATGAAGGTGTGAATATAGATATGAGATGACGCGATACATCTTGTCAGTTTACACGATTGATTGATGAATGATTTGTTTATGTTGATGACAGTAAGATACTTGGAACAGATGCTGAGAACAGAGCATGAAAACAAAAATGAAAATGGGTGGACAATTTTGATATTGAAGTCCCCCCTGATTCGTCCTTCTACTCGGGTCCTGTCTCCCAGTACAGCCACCCTGTAGAATAACGTTTTCGGTGTTCGAGGTTCTCGAGGAACGAGATTTCCGGCAAGCTAGAGCAATTTCCTCCATTCATTTTGTATCCGACGTCATTTCTCGTGAATACGAGTATAGCATTGTTTCGATAGAGAGAATAGAGAGGCAATTAGGATCACGTTGGAGTGGAGGTGAGAGGTCAAGTGACACTTGTCACGTGTTCTAGTCAAGGTCAATATATTGGACGTGACGACTGTCACTTGAAAACGAACAATATTCTCCCTTTCAGAATTGACTATTGTTCACCTAATGAGCCCACCAACACTCGTGTTATTTGAGGGTACGAATGATGAGTGAGAGGACGTTTACTAAATCCCTTGCCTTATGCGGGACTCGAACCCATGCCCGACGATGACTTCAGTCTCTAAAGCAGTGCCCTAGTTGACTGAGCTACCGATGGTGGCCGATCAGTATTCTTATGTATCTTACTCTCTTTATGTAGATATTGAGCCCCCTCCTTTTATAGCAAATATCTATACATGGCAGAGTAAATAATTAAAGTTGCTTGACTTTCATGGAATTTCACGTTCATATTTCACCAAATATGAGTATTTATAAATGTACAATCTGAGCGAAACGAATGAAGCACAATATTCTTCTACACAAGTGTCAACGCTGTGCTAATATAATAATTTAAATGAATCCTCACTTTCATCATATCACGTATAAAATATTAGTAGGTGTACAATGTGAAAATACACAGTTTCGTGTTTTAGATTACATTTCCTAATTTCTATATTCACTCGAGTTATTGTAATATGCACATCAAGTTTGTAGCGTGTAGACACAGCTACACAGCTAGTGTAGCTGGTATTTCTGTCAGCACAATTCCCACGGGGACTGGAAACGTCCAACCACAAAACTGTCGTTGTGCTGGTATCACTGCTCATTTGGAAAACTCATTAATGTTGGAAAACACACGGTCCAAAAAAGAAATAAAATACCGGCGTTTACTGTAAGTTATTTGCGTTAATTTAAACTTAAGTATACCGATGGCAACGGTGATCTAATCTGCTTTAGTTCGGCGAGGAAGATGGCTAGAGAGAGAGAGAGAGAGAGAGAGAGAGAGAGAGAAAGGAGAGGGGAAGGTGGGTATAATGGTAGTGGAAGCTGTTTTTTTTCTAATCACTTGAACTTATTCTATAAAATGGTTGATGTTGCGGTCTTTTCCCGTAGCGTTCTCTAATTGCATAGAGAAGGCCATGTTTCATTGTTGTACATTACGTATTCTCGCGGACAACGCGGCTCGGAGGGGCCGTGAATCTTTATATCTGTGTATGTAGAGAGATTTTCATGGTAAAATCTCTTCCAACAATCCAACGTGAATATACTGGTAAAAATATCAAATCGGAACACTTGTTTCCACTTCTATGTATGCGAATTTCACAGTTATTGATTTCAATGGCGTTTCCATCATCTGATCCACATGTGCGAATCGTTTTATATTTCCTGATATGTTGTTTTCAAGTATACATTCGAATGTTTTGAATTACTCCTGGGTAAAGAAAAACGCGGCATAGTATACTCGTTTAAGATTCAAGATTTTCTCTCCCCACTGTGAATGTTTGAATTGTTTTCTAACCCTGAAATTACTACCTTATTTAAGATTTGATTTGTTTGTTAAATGAGTTATCATATTTTAATTATTCTTTGGTGTGGTAAGATCGCCCTCGTGGTGCCCCGTTCAAACGATCTAATCTTCCATCCATAGCCTTAATTGGGGAACAATGATTTTGTATCAAGTTTCGATGTTATTAACAACAACAAAAAAATTGCCTTTGTTGTTGACGTGTATCCTGTTGCTCCAGATGGAGGACGGGTTCCAGACGCTGGAGGCCATGTTGTATACGGTGAAGAAGATCAACGCGGACAAGACGCTTCTTCCCGGCATAACCCTCGGGATGCTGGCCCTGGACTCTTGCGACAGCCCGGCGCACGGCCTGGAGCAGTCCCTGGTCTTCGTCAAAGGTAGGTCTCCAGCCTCTCTAGGGCAAGAAGTTCTCTATATAATGCTGCTTAACGACCCCACCAACAGCTAGGTTATACGGGTTATACGGGGAGCATACCACCTCATTCGGTTTCAAGAGATCTGCATTAATACATGGGTGGTGGTGCCGGGTTTATGAGCTAATGTATGTAGATTCAGCATATTAATGGTAGCATGAAACGCCGAGATGTCCACAGTATGACGGGAAAGAGGGGAAGGAGGCCCCGTTTTGTGGTCTCTACCCCTCCCTCCCCCCCTCTCCCCCCCCACACCCCTCATCATGGTAAAGTGATGACCTGTCAAGAGACGCATGATTTATAACGATGCAGCATCATCCAATTAAAGTAGCTGCAGAGATTTGAGGAAACTCGAAACATGAATCAGTTTTCTGTGGAAATGGAAATGGAAACGGAAATGTAGATGGTGAATTATTTAATTATGTTGAGTTGTGTATATTGAAGATGCGCTCCACAAGATCTTTTGTATGATTGATGGATTAAGAGTATTATGTTTGAAATTGAATTTTCTCTTCGTATTTTGTATTTCATTCGAGTTGTTGAATTATTACTGTTGGAACGAGGCAATTATGCTCAGGCAAGTTATATTTTGAAGGGCTTTGTGGATGTTCTTTTGTTGCGATTTTCTTTCAGTATCAGTGTATTTGACTAATAATGAAAGAAAAAAAAATAATAAAGCCGCCCCGGAGGCTATAAAAAGTCAATTATCGCTAGCGGTAGTAACTGAAGTCACCGTTGGGTGTGGGTTCGAGTCCCGCATAAGGCATGGGTTTTTGTAAACGTCCTTTCACCTATCATCTCTTCACCGTTGCATCATCACCCGCTCATTCGTACCCCCGTATAACCTAGCTGTTGGTGGGGTCGTTAAGCAACATTAAAAAATAAATAAAAATAATAATAATAATAATAATAAACCTTTTTGAAAAGATTGGAACTACTGAGAATATATTGATATACGTGCCGTGCCTATACGTAGGCGTTTCCTCAAATCAACAATATATTGATCTAGTTTATAGATGGTAATGTACTTATCGGTATTGAATAGCTGATGGAATAATATTGGCTCTAATTTGCTATTTGCTAATAATGTCATGTCTGAAACGTGTTTCGCACTTGATTACTTGATCACGGTCTATGTTGAACTCTACCGAAGCTATAATCTATCTATGGTTCATATTTCACCGGACTTTTCAAGATCCAACGATAATTCATAGGTGAGACTTCGAAAAGCAAAATTTGGATAACATTTATGACAAACAGATTACAAAACAATTCAATGATTTCTTCATAACAATCGGTCAGGCGAATTTGAAAGTACGAGTGGTTGAAATTTCCAAAATACTCAAAAGAATAAACGCTAGACAGGTCAAACGAAAGCAGAAATCTCGATGAAACTTGGCGTGCTCTGACGTCATCATCTAACACGACACAGTGTAGTTTTAAGGCGCGATTGGTTGTACCTTTTTTGAGACAAAACACTTCGGAATTTTGAGTATGCTCATAAGAATAAGCCAAATGAGGAAAATTTGAGGAATAATTTCTCCGAATAAATGCAAATATCAACGAATTTTAGGCACAAAAATGATACACAATATTCCAAAGTTGCACATGAATTAGCTAAGAGCAGCCGTCTTCAAGAAACACATTATAATGTGATATATTTTAACATCCGATGAAGGTTGTTAATATAACTATGTTAGGAGAGCGACAAATGGAAACAATTGAAATAACCAGAGACAAACAGGAGGGCAAGGACCTAACGTAGTCAAAATCAGGGTGTGTATAAGTTATCATCACATTTCCCTATCGATATGCCTCACAGCTCATCCTTCAAAGCATATCTTGAGTTTTCCTAGTGATAATAAAATAATAATAAATATCTTCCTCCCGATATCAAAAACAATAAATAACGTGAATATAATATTTGTTTCTGTGGCTTCTTTCATTACACCTCCTGGCATCGACTTGACCTATCAAACAATACACATCACTCTCGTGGGACACTGGTTCGATTCCCGTGTGGGCTCAGAACAATTATAATAAATTGTTTTTCCATAACCTTGTGCCACCCTCGTTTGATTTGCCACCCACGTACAAGCCACTGCTGCGACGTTTTCCCGCCGTGTATCTATAGAGACTGTGAGATGACTTCTTGTTTAAATCTTTTCTAGGATCGTTTGCTCGGAGCACCACAAGGGTGATCTTAGCACCCCAAATTATAATTAAAATAGGATTACTCATTTAATAAACAATAATATGAAATGAAAAGAAAAGGTCCGACATGGACTGATATGAAAAATGCAGTTCTATTGAATGTGACCAAGGGATGACTTTCATTCTACCAATAGTCGTGCCAAGAAGTAACTCAAGCGAGAGCGTATTTTCATCACTTTCCATGTTCAATCTACGTCCGCGATGAGAGAGCTACGTCTTCCCGACCTATGACCTCTCATTGCTATTCGCCCTGCCGCGTCCGATACATTTAACTTCATTGTCTCCCGCATGCACTGACTTGGACTCGAACAGGGGTCAGCAAGACTGGCTACGGGCGGGTACAACTTTATTCGGAGAGAAGGAACAGAGAAAACCACAATCAGTGAACATTCTGTAGTTGATTGAGGTAGCGCATTTGAAAACAAAATCATGACAATACTCAATATGGATCTTTGTCTTTATCAAAATGCAATTTGTAATCACTCGGTCTTTCATCTTTACGGCTTTGTGTCAAGTCTTCGATGTGATTAATGAAATAACTGAAGCTACTTCCACGTTAGTAACTTCTGAAATAAATACAACAGCAGTAATTTTACTCTCCTTCAGGTTAGGTTAGGTTAGATTAGGTTAGGTTAGATTAGGTCAGGTTTAATGCATTGGGAAATGAAGAATGAGAGAGTTGAGTTGAGGATCGCTTATGCCGTCTCTCGTATCCATAACCAACATGGCTTCCGTTCCTGAATCAGTGCAGCTGACCTCACCAAACCAGAAGGCCGCTCATTTCCAATATTTATACGCAAATTGTCTCTCTATTTCTATCGAAGTTGTTATTTTTCCGGGAAATAACTCAATCTATGTCAGGTAAACAAACATATCGTGTGCGGGCGAGAGGATTGTCTTGAGGGGCGAGCTAATCGCGCGGAACCACTGACAAGATGGCGCGTGTGGGAGGCGTCATCAATCACACACACTGACAGCTCACTAATACGTCACTAATACACACATGCGCAGGTCAAGCGGCGCACACGGAGCACACGCATTCGATTCTTAAGTTGGATTAATCAAATACCCGGCACTTCCACCAAAAAGACAAAGACGAAATACCACGTCCGATGTATTCTATGTGTCAATTTATGAGCCCGCTCCTCGATAATTATCAAAGTAACCTAAAAGTCTCATTCACAATGCAACACTGACGTCTACGATAAAATGGAAGCCAATTGGTCTATTCGCAAAACCACAGCCTTCTTTATTTAGATCATTCTTTTCTGAAACTGCTCTTCCACTTGGGGTATGTTCACCGTGTAAACCGATGTCCATTTATTTAAGTTTACAGAATGAAAATGAATTACAAAATACAAAATGAATGAGGCTCCTGCATTCTATAGCACAACTCGAGCCAGCCCCGACTCCAGCTGACGTCACGTAGACTCGGAAACGTTCGGACTAACGAAATATGCCGAACAGATCCAGACTATACCTATACTCACCGATACATTACACTAACCATGGCTATGGCTATCACTCGAATGATCCAATCTTGAGAGCTGCGTCGTTAACGCGACGTTTCATGTAGATGACTCTGCCATCGTACCGCGTGACACTCGAGTCGAATGAGATGCATTACCCCTCCCCCTCCCCCCCCCCTCCCCCACGTCACGGACATGAGTGTGAATAATGGCAGTTGTCGTACTTGCATATCTTGGGGGAGTCCCACATCTTAATCGTGACAAATTGATCAGATCTTGCCGATCCAATCTTACTTAAGCCCGAGAACTCGAGATAACTGGAGTTTGGCAATTTTGCTGAAATGGTTGTCGAGTTTTTAGTTCGAAGTGTTCAAGTTGGCTAACTTTAGGATGGATGTATTTGTGTGCGTGTGGGTTTAACAATTATTTTCCAAAGTTGAGGATTCGACAGAATTTCAAACTTCTGTAAACAAGATACTTGTTTTGCATAAGTTATATATACACACAAACACACATATATATATATATATATATATATATATATATATATATATATATATATATATATATATATATATATATATATATATAATTATATATGTATAGATATAATTACACGTTGCTTTAGGGTTATGACGCGTATAATGAGAGAACAAAAGGGAGTGAAGGGAGTGACATAACTCCGAAAACGTTAGGCAATCTTCATTTTAAATCAATGTTATATTTGGATTTGTCTTTGTTTTTATCATAAGCGTCTTAACCCTGAAGCAATGTGAAATTATAATACTGAACGCGAAAGTTTAAAGAACATGATATATATATATATATATATATATATATATATATATATATATATATATATATATATATATATATATATATATATATATATATATATATATAAATATAGGCCTATATGATCATGAAACTTGTTGAATACGATCCAATATCGATATATTTGTGAGAAGTGAACTGACGTCACTGCGTGTCCACTTGTTGTTCGCAGGCTTCATCGCTCACATCAACGAGTTCCACGAGAAGGACGAGTTCCGGTGCGCGGACGGGCAAGCTCCGAAATACCTCGACGGCGGCTTCGACAAGATCGTCGCTGTGATCGGCGGCCAGTCCAGCTCCGTCACGATACAGGTGAGCGACAATCCTCTTCTAAAAAGCACCTGTGGTCTCGATGTTCCGGAAGTAGTTGTACTTCCATCTTCAGGAGTCGGTCTGGTCTGCTGGACTGCGATTCGATCGAAGTCCAGCAGACCTTCTACTACTTTTGCGTTTTCAAGAACTGACAATGTCCTATAAGTTACTATCAAAAACCTATTCCCTGGAAACAAACCCGGCCCTGCAGGATCCTCTGGGAATTCTATCGGAGAGGGTTCATAGTCAATACTTTGTCCGACCATAACATTCACTTGTAGGGTCATTTCTCCCAGGAATATCATTCTGGGGATCCTAAATAACATCTTATGGCAATTATGAGTACCACACATTCTACTCCAATAAGACATATTTCAATGACCAATTATTATTACAGAGATTGACAACAACCAGTCAATTAATTGCTATCTCTAGCCTTTTCAGAACTAATTTTTTATTTTTTTTTAATAACATCGTGACTTGATACAAAATCATTGATCACCAATTATAGCTATATAGATGAAATACGACATCATTTGGACGGGGCACCACAAGGATTATTAATGAACAATAATTTTAATTACGGTATATGAACTAATTCTTAAACTAATAATATGTATTTTCAATAAACCTAGACAATACCCATTCTATATCAAAAACAATGAAATAAATATAAATTTTATATTTTTCTCATATCAATTAATCTCATCATTCAAATACTCAGTTGCACCAACTAACAACAACTGACGACCACTGATCTCTCCACGATTTGTGCGTTGATGTGGTGACTTTGTGTGTTGTCAGGTTGCCAACATGCTGCGCCTGTTCCGCGTGCCCCAGGTCAGCTACATGTCCACCAGCCCGTCGCTAAGCAACAAGGAACGGTTCCCCTACTTCTTCCGGACCGTGCCGAGCGATGTGAACCAGGCCCACGCCATGCTGGAGATACTCAGGTAGACAACGCATATTGCCTTCTTTTATCGACCCTGTGCCATATTGCGGTGCTGACTTGCGGTCAGTGGAGACACTATTAACTATTCACAGGCTTAGTGCGGCTCGTCAGCTGCGTTCACCGCGTCGTGGTGCGTCGCGTTGAGTGCGTCACGCGTCGCGTTCAGTGCGTCACGCGAGTAGTTGCGTTTATTGACTCGCGCGCGTCGAAGGTCAACAGCCGTCCCGGTTTGGACGGATGGTCTCCCTAGTTCTTGTGATTTTTGGTTTGTGAAACCACTCGGATATTTCGTAACATTTCTTCAAGTCCTGTTTGCCGTGATCGTATCCAGCCTGTTGAAGTGATTGATGGGTGGATACAAAGATACCCCACTTTACTAATTAACTGTCGAGTTGCCGATACAATCGATATCGAGACTTTTCTATCGAACATTGCTGAAAATGTATCGCAATTGTTATTTTCAATCGATATATGAAATATCGGGATATAATTCCAATGGTTCTCCAGAACATTCTTTGTCTCTGTCTTTCGCCCGAGTGGCTGAGCTCGAAGGTTTCTCGCAAACCAATCGAAATTTCTCCTATCAGAATAGTATTCTGGTTATTTACAATTTCCCGATTATTATTTATTGTTCGATTATCGAATATGTAGAATATTGAATACTCAAATTCGATATCGCACCGAAGTCTCAAATATACATATATGGAGATAGAACGGCTAACGTATAATTTAATTTGGTGTTCAACCTTTAAATTACGAAATTGATATATTTTTATCACATAAATGTGATAGAAAGGAAGCGTACACAGAATATGAAAGGTTATAAATGATAAACAATCTGGGATTATTAAAAAGAATGGGCCTAAACCACTTTTAATTTTCTACACCTTGAGGTAATACGTCATACAATTTACACATCTGGAGCTCAATGTGCTATCAAAATGGCTCATTCGATTCATGGAAGTTCAGAATAATGTGTATCAGTTCAAATATGTGGAAGTTTTAATTTATTCGAAGAAAATGTTTTCTCAGAATTTTCAGGGTAATTCATAGGATTTTCAAAACTTCGGAATGGTTTTTCTAGAAAGTGGTCCAATCGATTTCGCCTGACAACCATACAGTCCGGTATCGAGTTGGAAGACGACACATGTGTGACGTCATGAGTGCCAAGTTTCACAAACATTTCTAATTTCGTTTGACAAACAAGAATGAATTGAAAAATTACCGAAAAGAATTATCGTTTTTTTGAACTACTGAAAATTATGATTTGTGAACATGTGATAAACTTATGGAGAATGAAGATTGAGAATTTGAGAAACTCTGAAATGCATCAATGGTGGAAAAGCAAAATATCCTAAGCGAAACTTGACATTTTTTTTGGTGATATACAATTGAGAAGGTCATCTTTATCGATATTCAAAGTGTCGTAAGGGACATGTCAATACATATTGGGCGTGGTCACCAATATTATATTGTCGTGATGGCTAAGGATTCTGTACGTTTTATCGTCAGCACCAACACAATGTGTCGTAAACGCCAAATATGGTATGCAATTTCCCAATTAAAATACAAAATATTTTGTCGTATGCGCCAAAATACTATGCTATTTCCTTACTAAAATAAGAGTTCGTGAAAACTTGACGAATTCACATAAAAATTTGCGACGATCTGTAAATTCATGCACAAATGTTACACAAATCAGCACCAACTCGACTGAGGTAGTTTTTTTTCAATGCTGCTTAACGACCCCACCAACAGCTAGGTTATACGGGGGTACGAATGAACGAATTATTATGAAACGATGAAGTGATGATAGGTGGAAGGACGTTTACAAAAACCATGCCTTATGCGGGACTCGAACCCACGCCCAACGGTGACTTCAGTTCCTACCGCTAGCAATAATTGACTTAGCCACCGGAGCGGCTACGACTGAGGGTAGTTTACATGCAGTGAGCCACTGCTCGTCTTCGTGGCGGCCATTGAGACACGACCTAGAGTATAACAATCGAAATACAAAGCAGTCGCTTGACATTTCCACTCCGCTGCATCGACGTCGACGTCTATCTCGGTCCAGATCAGAGTTCAGCGAAAACTTCGTCCATTGTGAAGTTATGATATTCGACTAGTTCAATCAGGGCTCCATATATATATATATATATATATACGTGTGTATAAACGAATATGCTCGTAGAAATGATGGGGAAACGTCAGAAGGGTTGAAGTGAGAAACCCGAAGAGAAAAGAGGTTTGGTTTATGTTCGTTCGAAGACATTCAAACCGAACTTGGAAGAAAGTACTTCGAGTCAACATCGTCAACATTGTCAACATTTGTCATCATTGTCCAAGCACAGAACAGGTTCTTAGATGGTCCAAACCAATGACCCGCCGCCCCGGTGGCCAAGTCAATTATCGCTAGCGGTAGTAACTGAAGTCACCGTTGGGCGTGGGGTTCGAGTCCCGTATAAGGTACGCGTTTTTGTAAACGTCATTTCACCTATCATCGCGTCATCGTTTCATTATCACCCGCTCATTCGTACCCCCGTATAATCTAACTGTTGGTGGGGTCGTTAAGCAGCATTAAAGAAAGACCAATGACCTGTTATATATTAGCCAGCGCGAGACGCATCAAATAACACGTGCAACAGTGAGGCCGTGATGGCTTGCCTGACCGGCGGGGAAATACCACGTGACACGGAGAGAGATTGGGAACCGGGTTTATGCTCATACACAGCGATCACCGCACAACACTGTTGTTTTTTGATCCTCAGAGGATACTGAATACAATAACGTGGATGTAAATCACATGGAAAGACGCGGACATGTATGCTGATTATCACAGAGTATATTTCTCAGCAGAATTGCCACATCAGTCATAGCAATCAATGAATGACGTCATTCATTTGGTCTGACTTGGAGCTTGCCATAAGCAAAGCATGTAACGAAACATTTCCAGTCAGACTGCCCGCACCGAAGCACGTGACTTACGTTCGCACCCCGCAGACCCCGTGCCAGCAAGCATGATGGACACGGTTTTCCGTCCCATTCTCTAGGCTTATTAGCTCTATGGTCCAAACTCATTGTACAATTGCAGCAAGTCGTTCTATTTCGTGTGTAGAGAACTAGAAGTGGTGCAGTGGTAAACACCGCAGTTGTCTGTGTTACAGGAAGTTCAACTGGACCTACATGGCTGTCGTGTAACCATGGTAACCATGGTTTCGAGAAGTTGAACTGTTTCTCCCTACTTCCGGTCTAGCCATGTGGTGCAGTGGTAAACACCGCAGTTGTCTGTGTTGCAGGAAGTTCAACTGGACCTATGTGGCGGTCGTGTACTCAGACAACGAGTACGGTAACCATGGTTTCGAGAAGCTGAACGAGCTGGCGTCGTCGTACAGTATCTGCTTCTCGACGCCGCAGCGGATCGACAAGGAGCGGTTCACCGACGACGACTACCGGACCGTGCTCGACAACATCGTCGTCAACCAGAACGTCAACGGTACGTCACTGTACTTCTTATACATACTTGTGTCCACGGAAGGAGAAGATCGCACACCGATTAAAACTAATTATATCTTGGAGTATTTATCTAGTGTTACTTTGTACTGTAAATTTACTTAAATTCTATATAATATATATAATCTGGACGAATTTCAATACTCGTAAATATTTATTTTTATGAATCAATGTACACATGAGTGCTTCAGGGACGTCGTTAGGGGGTCCAATGAGGGGCGCGCGCCTCCCCAATCGACATTTGCGCCCCCCCCAATACAGAAATCCTAACGACATCCCTGGAGTGCTTGTTTATTCACAACGATGGAACAGATGAATTATTATTATTATTATTATTATCAGTATTATGAACATCTCAGTGATAACAGAATTTCGCTGCTTATTTGAAGCCCAATTTAATAGTTCGAGAGAGACAGAGAGAGAGAGAGAGAGAGAGAGAGAGAGAGAGAGAGAAAGAGGGAGAGAGGGAGAGCAGGTGAATGCTGGTGTATCTAGAGATCTTTATGTTTCTTGTACTGTCTCACACAGACTTGTGTTGTCTATGCAGGAATGTGTTCACAGCATCAGAACAGAGTTGCTTGTGTCTAGGAGATTGTCATGACAGAGATAGTCAAGTCAGACAAAGCTGGATAGTTTACAATCAGACATTCATGCCAAGTTGACGGTTCAACTCCGACATCCCAGTCATTGCTATGTGGGCTAGACACTGTCTTCAACTCATCGGTTTACATTACTACCATCCTACTACAGTAGAGTTACCAGAGTAAATGGGCAGTAACTGATATTGCGTTCACACGGACATATAGGTTCTTGGTTACTAGACGTTTTAGTTACATATTTTACCGCGTGAGTGTGTTTTGACACATTTCGCCGACGCCATCTTGTAATTGTTCTACCAAAACGTATCCTACGAGGCTAGGATCGTATCAAGCTATGAGCGTTCATACATCTACTACAGTTACCCTAGTAACGAGAGTTGACTGTAGTAGCTTTTGTTACAAGCGTAGCCACTATTTGGTGCTCACACGCGGTAACTTACGATCGTAGATGGTGTTACCAGAGTAGTTGAGTAGTAATGTGAACGGGGTCTCAGGCAGTTGAAGCACTGCTTTTCACTATCACTATCTTATCTGATGCAGTTCCTCGAGAACTGGATTTCCGTTTTCACCGAGTCGCCATCCTCTTCTTCCTCTCTCTCTGTCTCATCTTCTCACTCTCTTAATTCTCTACAATTCTTCTTTGTTTTCTATTTCTTATTTTCAATATAATACATCTTGGGTTTTCTATAAGAGCCGGTTGCACGTACTCTTTGTTGATCATCACCCGGACCTAGGATAATACTATAATGTGCCGTTACGTCTTCCAGTGGTGCTCGTGTTCGCCGAGAAGTCGACGACGCTGCGGCTGTTGGAAGCGTCGCGACGCCATGGCAGTGGCGACAGGTTCGTGTGGATCGGTTCCGACGCCTGGAGCACGACGACGCACAGGGAGAAGTCGCCGCGGTCAGCTGACCATGGTTAGTAGTCAACTAATCTAGTGCAGCATGTATTCCATGGTAGACAGTTGAGTGCCCGGGTCTAAGGGGTGTTTGTGTGCATATAAGCAGCTTTTTCAGTGTGTATAGAAGATTAGGGAACATTTTCATGTTCATATCATATATATTTGATATATTGTTTGTCTAGTTTTATCAGAAGATATGTATTCTATTTGACAGTTATTATGTATTTTCTGAAGATTTGAAGTAGCTAAGCAGATCTCAGTTTGGTTATTCAATTATAAGCTGGCAATGAGAAATTTTCGCGATCAATTGAATGAACCTTCATGTCGATACCTTACACGGCTCTGGGAAAAAATTTCCAAAGAAAATCGTAAATTTTCCGACATCCGATCTGCAGGGGGTTGTTCAAATCATGTTTGCCGGAGAACTATACATTGGATCGAGCTAAAATTAGAATTATATACAATCAATTGAATGTATCCTAATTTTGATACCACACATGGCTGTGTGAAAAATTTTCCAGAGAAAATCGCAAATTTTCCGACACCCGATCTGCAGGGGGTTGTTCAAAACATGTTTGCCGGAGAAATATACATTGGATCGGGCTGAAATTAAAATTTTATGCAATCAATTGAATCTATCTTCATTCTGATATCACACACGGCTGTGTAAGAAAATTTCCAGAGAAAATCGCAAATTTTCCGACACCCCTCTGCACGAGGGGATGTTCAAAACCTGTTTGCCGGAGAACCATACATCGGATCGGGCTGAGGTTTGAATTTTTAGCAATCGATTGAATGTAGCTTCATTTTGATACCACACACGACCCTCTGAAAACTTTTCCGGGGAAAATCGTAAATTTTCCTATACCCCTCTGCGCATGGGGGTGTTCAAAACATGTTTGCCGGAGAACTATACATTGGATCGGGCCAAACTCAGATTTTTCTGCATTCAATTAATGTATCTTCATTTTGATACCACACACGGCCCCGTCAAAACTTTTACAGGGAAAATCATAAATTTTCCGACACCCGATCTGCAGGGGGTTGTTCAAAACATGTTTGCCGGAGAACCATACATCGGATTGGGCTGAAATAAGAACTGTACGTCATAAATTTCGATTATCTTAAATTTGATACCACTCACGGCTGTGTAAAAACTTTTCCAAAGAAAATTGCAAATTTGGCTTCATTTTCAAGAATTTTTTTACAGAGAACCAGACATCTGATCGACCTAAAATGAACATTTTTGGCCACAGATATTCTGTACCATCATTTTGATACCCCATACGGCTTCGGCAAAAGAGTTTGACTTTTTTTAAAATTTTGGTTTTTTCCCCGTACTAGTACCCGTCCGACAAAAAAAAATTGACAATCTTCGATCGGCGATTGCTGGAGAACTAACGATGCGATCGGGCTGATTGTTAGATTTTTGGAAAGCTAGCGATCACGTGAGCATTTTGATGCTACTCACGTTTCTCCAAAAAAATTTCCAAAGGAAATCATAAATTTTCCGAGAGGGTATTCAAGAATTTTTTTCTGGAGAACCACACATTGGATCGAGACAAAATGAGAAATTTTCGCTATCTGATGTATGTACCTTCATGTCGATACCTTTCACGACCCTGTGAAAACTTTTCCGGAGGAAATCGCAAATTTTCCTACACCCCTCAGCACGGGGGGGTGTTCAAAACATGTTTACCGGCAAACCAAACATCGGATCGGGCCAAACTTAGATTTTTCCTCATTCAATTGAATGTACCTTCATTTTGATACCACACACGGCCCTCTGGAAACTTTTCCAGGAGAAATCATGAATTTTCCGACACCCGATCTGCAGGGGTTGATTCAAAACATGTTTGCCGGAGAACCATACGTCGGATCGGGCTGAGATTTGAATTTTTCGCAATCGATTGAATGTACTTTCATTTTGATACCACACACGACCCTCTGAAAACTTTTCCGGGGAAAATCTCAAGTTTTCCGACACCCCTCTACACATGGGGATGTTCAAAACTTGTTTACCGGCAAACCAAACGTCGGATCGGGCCAAACGTGAATTTTTTCGTATTCAATTGAATACACATTCATTTTGATACCACACACGGCCCTCTGAAAACTTTTCCGGGAAAAATCGCAAATTTTCCGACATTCCTCTGCACGGGGGGTTGTTCGAAACCTGTTTGCCGGAGAACTATACATTGAATCGGGCTAAAATTAAAATTTTATCCAATCAATTGAATGTATCTTCATTTTTATACCACACATGGCTGTGTGAAAAATTTTCCAGAGAAAATCGCGAATTTTCCGACACCCCTCTGCACGAGGGGGTGTTCAAAACATGTTTGCTGGAGAACCATACATCGGATCGGGCTGAGGTTTGATTGTTTAGCAATCGATTGAATGTAGCTCAATTTTGATACCACACACGACCCTCTGAAAACTTTTCCGGGGAAAATCGTAAATTTTCCTATACCCCTCTGCGCATGGGGGTGTTCAAAACATGTTTGCCGGAGAACTATACATTGGATCGGGTCAAACTCAGATTTTTCTGCATTCAATTGAATGTATCTTCATTTTGATACCACACACGGCCCCGTCAAAAATTTTCCAGAGAAAATCGCAAATTTTCCGACACCCGATCTGCAGGGGGTTGTTCAAAACATGTTTGCCGGAGAAATATACATTGGATCGGGCTGAAATTAAAATTTTATGCAATCAATTGAATCTATCTTCATTCTGATACCACACACGGCTGTGTAAGAAAATTTCCAGAGAAAATCGCAAATTTTCCGACACCCCTCTGCACGAGGGGATGTTCAAAACCTGTTTGCCGGAGAACCAGACATCGGATCGGGCTGAGGTTTGAATTTTTAGCATTCGATTGAATGTAGCTCAATTTTGATACCACACACGACCCTCTGAAAACTTCTCCGGGGAAAATCGTTTGTTTTCCGACACCCCTCTACACATGGGGTTGTTCAAAACATGTTTGCCGGCAAATCAAACGTCGGATCAGGCCAAACTTGGTTTTTTTCGCATTCAATTGTATGTACCTCCATTTTGATACCACACACGACCCTCTGAAAACTTTTCCGGGAAAAATCGTAAATTTTCCCATACCCCTCTGCGCATGGGGATGTTCAAAACATGTTTGCCGGAGAACTATACATTGAATCGGGCCAAACTCAGATTTTTCTGCATTCAATTGAATGTACCTCCATTTTGATACCACACACGGCCCCGTCAAAACTTTTACAGGGAAAATCATACATTTTCCGACACCCGATTTGAAGGGGTTTGTTCAAAACATGTTTGCTGGAGAACCATACTTCGGATTGGGCTGAAATCAGAACTGTACGTCCTAAATTTCGATTATCTTAAATTTGATACCCCACACGGCTGTGTAAAAACTTTTCCAAAGAAAATTGCAAATTTGGCTTCATTTTCAAGATTTTTTTCACAGAGAACCAGACATCGGATCGAGCTAAAATCAACATTTTTGACAACAGATATTATGTACCTTCATTTTGATACCACACACGGCTTCGGCAAAAGAGTTTGACTTTTTTTCAAATTTTGGTTTTTTCCCCGTACTAGTACCCGTCCGACAAAAAAAAATTGACAATCTTCGATCGGCGCTTGCTGGAGAACTAACGATGCGATCGGGCTGACTGTTAGATTTTCGGAAAGCTAGCGATCTCGTGAGCATTTTGATGCTCCTCACGTTTCTCCAAAACAATTTCCAAAGAAAATCATAAATTTTCCGAGAGGGTATTCAAGAATTTTTTTCTGGAGAACCACACATTGGATCGAGACAAAATGAGAAATTTTCGCAATCTGATGAATGTACCTTCATGTCGATACCTTTCACGACCCTGTGAAAACTTTTCCGGAGGAAATCGCAAATTTTCCTACACCCCTCAGCACGGGGGGGTGTTCAAAACATGTTTGCCGGCAAACCAAACATCGGATCGAGCCAAACTTGGATTTTTCCTCATTCAATTGAATGTACCTTCATTTTGATACCACACACGGCCCTCTGGAAACTTTTCCAGGAGAAATCATGAATTTTCCGACACCCGATCTGCAGGGGTTGATTCAAAACATGTTTGCCGGAGAACCAGACATCGGATCGGGCCAAACTTGGTTTTTTTCGCATTCAATTGTATGTACCTTCTTTTTGATACCACACACGACCCTCTGAAAACTTTTCCGGGGAAAATCGTAAATTTTCCTATACCCCTCTGCGCATGGGGGTGTTCAAAACATGTTTGCCGGAGAACTATACATTGAATCGGGCCAAACTCAGATTTCTCTGCATTCAATTAGATGTACCTCCATTTTGATACCACACACGGCCCCGTCAAAACTTTTACAGGGAAAATCATAAATTTTCCGACACCCGATTTGAAGGGGTTTGTTCAAAACATGTTTGCCGGAGAACCATACTTCGGATTGGGCTGAAATCAGAACTGTACGTCCTAAATTTCGATTATCCTAAATTTGATACCCCACACGGCTGTGTTAAAACTTTTCCAAAGAAAATTGCAAATTTGGCTTCATTTTCAAGATTTTTTTTACAGAGAACCAGACATCGGATCGAGCTAGAATCAACATTTTTTGGCAACAGATATTCTGTACCATCATTTTGATACCCCACACGGCTTCGACAAAAAAGTTTGACTTTTTTTCAAATTTTGGTATTTTCCCCGTACTAGTACCCGTCCGACAAAAAAAAAATTGACAATCTTCGATCGGCGCTTGCTGGAGAACTAACGATGCGATCGGGCTGACTGTTAGATTTTCGGAAAGCTAGCGATCACGTGAGCATTTTGATGCTACTCACGTTTCTCCAAAAAAAATTTCCAAAGAAAATTATAAATTTTCCGAGAGGGTATTCAAAATTTTTTTTCTGGAGAACCACACATCGGATTGAGACAAAATGAGAAATTTTCGCAATCTGATGAATGTACCTTCATGTCGATACCTTTCACGACCCTGTGAAAACTTTTCCGGAGGAAATCGCAAATTTTCCTACACCCCTCAGCACGGGGGGGTGTTCAAAACATGTTTGCCGGCAAACCAAAGATCGGATCGGGCCAAACTTAGATTTTTCCTCATTCAATTGAATGTACCTTCATTTTGATACCACACGACCCTCTGAAAACTTTTCCAGGAAAAATCATGAATTTTCCGACACCCGATCTGCAGGGGTTGATTCAAAACATGTTTGCCGGAGAACCAGACATCGGATCGGGCCAAACTTGGTTTTTTTCGCATTCAATTGTATGTACCTTCTTTTTGATACCACACACGACCCTCTGAAAACTTTTCCGGGGAAAATCGTAAATTTTCCTATACCCCTCTGCGCATGGGGGTGTTCAAAACATGTTTGCCGGAGAAACTATACATTGAATCGGGCCAACTCAGATTTCTCTGCATTCAATTAGATGTACCTCCATTTTGATACCACACACGGCCCCGTCAAAACTTTTACAGGGAAAATCATAAATTTTCCGACACCCGATTGAAGGGGTTTGTTCAAACATGTTTGCCGGAGAACCATACTTCGGATTGGGCTGAAATCAGAACTGTACGTCCTAAATTTCGATTATCCTAAATTTGATACCCCACACGGCTGTGTTAAAACTTTTCCAAAGAAAATTGCAAATTTGGCTTCATTTTCAAGATTTTTTTTACAGAGAACCAGACATCGGATCGAGCTAGAATCAACATTTTTGGCAACAGATATTCTGTACCATCATTTTGATACCCCACACGGCTTCGACAAAAAAGTTTGACTTTTTTTCAAATTTTGGTATTTTCCCCGTACTAGTACCCGTCCGACAAAAAAAATTGACAATCTTCGATCGGCGCTTGCTGGAGAACTAACGATGCGATCGGGCTGACTGTTAGATTTTCGGAAAGCTAGCGATCACGTGAGCATTTTGATGCTACTCACGTTTCTCCAAAAAAATTTCCAAAGAAAATTATAAATTTTCCGAGAGGGTATTCAAAATTTTTTTTCTGGAGAACCACACATCGGATTGAGACAAAATGAGAAATTTTCGCAATCTGATGAATGTACCTTCATGTCGATACCTTTCACGACCCTGTGAAAACTTTTCCGGAGGAAATCGCAAATTTTCCTACACCCCTCAGCACGGGGGGGTGTTCAAAACATGTTTGCCGGCAAACCAAAGATCGGATCGGGCCAAACTTAGATTTTTCCTCATTCAATTGAATGTACCTTCATTTTGATACCACACGACCCTCTGAAAACTTTTCCAGGAAAAATCATGAATTTTCCGACACCCGATCTGCAGGGGTTGATTCAAAACATGTTTGCCGGAGAACCATACATCGAATCGGGCTGAGGTTTGAATTTTACGCAATCGATTGAATGTACTTTCATTTTGATACCACACACGACCCTCTGAAAACTTTTCCGGGGAAAATCGTAAGTTTTCCGACACCCCTCTACACATGGGGATGTTCAAAACATGTTTACCGGCAAACCAAACGTCGGATCGGGCCAAACGTGAATTTTTTTCGCATTCAATTGAATGAACCTTCATTTTGATACCACACACGGCCCCGTCAAAACTTTTACAGGGAAATCATAAATTTTCCGACACCCGATTTGAAGGGGTTTGTTCAAAACATGTTTGCCGGAGAACCATACATCAAATTGGGCCAAACTTGGATTTTTTCGCATTCAATTGAATGTACCTTCATTTTGATACCACAAACGGCCCTCTGAAAACTTTTCCGGGAAAATCGCAAATTTTCCGCCATCCGATCTGCAAGGGGTTGTTCAAATCATGTTTGCCAGAGAACTATACATCGGATCGGGCTGAAATTAGAATTTTATGCAATCAATTGAATCTATCTTAATTTTGATACCACACATGGCTGTGTGAAAAATTTTCCAGAGAAAATCGCAAATTTTCTGACACCCGATCTGCAGGGGGTTGTTCAAAACCATGTTTGCCGGAGAACTATACATTGGATCGGGCTGAAATTAGAATTTTATGCAATCAATTGAATCTATCTTATTTCTAATATTACACACGGCTGTTTAAAAATTTTCCAGAGAAAATCGCAAATTTTCCGACACCCCTCTGCACGAGGGGGATGTTCACGAATTGTTTTCCGGAGAACCACACATTGATCGGAACCAAATAGAAATTCCTCGCAATCAATTGAATGTACCTCCATGTCGATACCCCACACGCACTGTTGAAAATTATCCAGGGAAAATCATAAATTTTCCGACACCCTCTGCACGAGGGGGTGTTCACGAATTTATTTATGGAGAATCAACATTGGATCGGGACGATATAAGAATTTTACCGCAATCAATTGAATGTACCTTAATGTCGATACCTCACACGACCCTGTGAAAATTTTCCAGGAGAATCATAATTTTCCGACACCCCTCGCAGGGGGGTGTTCATGTTTTTTACGGAGAACCCTCATCGGTCGGGCTAATAAATTTTTGGGGATTTTTTTTGCAAAAAAAGGGGGGGTTTGTTTTAATAAACCCGGCCCCCCCAAAACCAAACCTTTTCCCGGAAATTTCCGGGGTCCCCAAACTTTTTGATTTTTTTTTTTCCCCCCCCAAATTTCCAAAATTTTTGCCCTTGAACCTTTTTCTTTTTTTTTTTTTTTTTTTTTTTTTTTTTTTTTTTTTTTTTTTTTTTTTTTTTTTTTTTTTTTTTTTTTTTTTTTTTTTTTTTTTTTTTTTTTTTTTTTTTTTTTTTTTTTTTGGGGGGGGGGGGGGGGGGGGGGGGGGGGGGGGGGGGGGGGGGGGGGGGGGGGGGGGGGGGGGGGGGAAAAAACCAAAAAAGTTAAAAATTTTTTCCAAAAATTTTCAAAATTTTTTTGGGAAACCCCAGAATTTTTTGGTTCAAAAACATTTTCCCCAAAGAAACCCCTCTTTTAATTTGGGCCAAAGGGTTTGGCCGATTTAATTTTTTGAATTCCTTTTTTCCCCAAAAGGCCCTCAAAATTTTTCCCCAAAAAAATAAATTTTTCCCCAAAAATCGGCCAATTTTCAACCCGGTTTCCCAAAAACCCCAACATCAAAATGGGGCTAAAATTGTTTTTAAAACTTGGCAATCCTTAATTTTGTCCACCAGGTTTTAAAAAAAAATTTTTTCCAAAGAAACCCAAAATTTTTCCCCGAGGGGGTTGTTCAAAATTTTTCCGAGAACCCTTTGGGAAATCGGGCAAAATTAAAATTTTTGCAATAAAAGAATTCCCCCCTTTTTCATAACACCCGGCTTTTAAAAAAATTTTCCAAGAAAATCGAAATTTTAACATTCCAAATTTTCAAAGGGCCAAAACCACAATTTGGACAACCAAAAAACCCCAATAATTAATTACCCTCCACAATAACCCCCCCCCTTTTAAAAAATTTTTACCCCCAAAAATTTTCCACACCCCCGTCCCCCCATTTTCCCTTTAATTTTTTAAAACCCCTTTCACATTAGTTTTCCCCCTCTTTTACCAGGATACCAAGGCCCGGGTTAAAAAATTTTTCCATTAAAATTTTCCTACCCCCCCAGGGGGGCTTATTTTTTTTTGGAAAACCTTAGGAGGGGGTTTAAAAAATTTTATAAAAATCAATTTCAGATTCTTGGAAACCCCTTTTTAAAAAATTCCAAAAAAATTCCAATTTTCCAAAAATATTAAAATTTTTTTTTACCCCTTTTACTGACTTTAAAATCCTTTGCATAAAATTTGTCCCCCAAATCCCCGGAAGGGCCTTTTTTTTCCCGGGGGAACCTTTAGGGGAAAAAATTTATCAAAAAAAGACAATTTAAAAATGGGGTTCCAAACCCCCGTTTTTGGGGGCCGATTTTTATTTTTAAACCCTTTTTTTTACCCCATTTTGTTTGTTCCTTATTTTTCGAAAAAAAAAAAATCCCGGAAAATAATAAATTTTAAAGGGGGTTTTTAAGATTTTTTGGATTACCCTTGGGTTACCCAATGATTTTTATGAAATTTAAAAAAGTTTAAAATTTAACCCCATTTTAAAAATTTTGGTATTCCCAACAAAAAAATTGGAAAAATGAGAGAATTCTTCCAACCGTTTTTAATTGCCTCCTTACCCCTTTTTCCATTTTTTTTTAATATTTTGGTTTTTATTTCAGTTTTTCCCTTTTCAGAATTAAGGAATAAAAATTCATGCATCTTCCCTTTTTGTTAAACCCGGGTAAAAAGTAAAAGGGAAAAATTTTCCTTTCCAAAATTGATTTCCGGATTTTTTTTGATTTTGACAAAAAAAAGCATTATAAAAAAAACAAAACTTTTTTCGGGGGCTCAAAATAAATCGATCGGGAAAAAAAAAAATTTAATATCACCCCCCACGGGAATCTATCTGAGCTCCCCCGGGAGGGCAAATTTTTTAAATTCCCAAACCTGACCGGGGGTCACGGGGGGTCCCCGGGGAAGGGGAGGGAGGGGAAAAGGGGGGAGGTGGGAAAAGTTTTGGCCCCTTTTTAGTTTACCCCGAACTTCTGATCCCCTACGTTTAACTTTTTGTCATCTATTCCAGAGGGTTTTCCCAAAAAATTAATTCGAAAATCCCATTGTCCAGGCTTCGGGGGCTTGGGGGGACGTTTGGGGGGGGGGGTTTAGTCCCCCTAGCACGGTGGGGGGGGGGGATGAAAAAAAGGGGGGTTTAAAAACCCTAGCCCGGTAAAAGGGGGGGGGGTTTAATGCGATGAATAATGTTTTTTTCAAAATTTTGTGAATTTTCCTGATATGGAGAACAGGCGGCACCTCAAGGTCACCAAAAACCTTTGGGTGGATTTCCCGGGCCAAAGTCAGGATCTGGGGGAAGGGCCCGGGGCCCAGTACGATTTTTTTCCTTTCCCATTTATCAAAATTTTTCCAGTAATTTTGGGAATATCTTTCCTTTCAATTTCTTTTTTCCTTTTTTTCTCTAACCTTTTTTTATTCTAAAAATTCAATAGGGCCAAAAAAGTGGGGGAAAACCCTATTGTTTGTTTTGCTTAAAAAGGGGGGCATTGGGGTAGGGGACTGCCCAGGGTTTATTGGGGGAGGGAAAATTTCCCCATAAAGGGCAATCCTGTATCCCTGTACAGCCCCCACCCCGTCCCCAAACTTGGGGGTTTCGGTTCCGGGAAACCCGAGACGTTTTCCCCCAGCGCCTGGGAAATTAAGGTCCGGGGGGGGCGCGGGCCAATCCGGGCCGCTCACCAGGAACCGGGCCGGGGTTCGACGAGTATTTCCCCAAGGGGGCTGCGTCGGGACCACGAGGAGATCAACCCCGGGTTCCCGGGAGTACGGGAGGGGTTACTTTCCGGGGGCGGGAACAAAAGCACTCGCTGCATCCAGGGTTTGGGAAACCCGCGATCTATTTTGGGTCTTGTGACCCGGGCCCAATAGGTCAGTAAAATTTTTCAATTTCCCGCGGGCATTGCCTAAATTTTTCCAAGTTTTTCCCTTTTAATTTACTTTCGCGGAAAAAATTTCAAAACCCTGAATTTTAACCCCCTTTTCCCCTAAGCGCGCTAGCATTAAATTTTGAAAAATGGGCTAGCTTTCCATCAAAACCCCGTCGACTAAAACACAATCTCTTTTTACTAGGTCGGGGCTATTTGCATAAAAAACGTGAACATTTTATTATTACTTGGAGAAAAATTTGAGAAATATTTTTCCTGATTTTTTTTTAAATTTTTGAGGATTTAAGCTCAAAAAATTCCACTTTTCCGAAGTTTTAAAACCTTATCCCAGCCTTTTTTCAAGAACCCCAATTATATTTAAATTCTTCGACTTAAAAAGGTTTTTGGGAACTAAAAAACCAAAACCCAACCAAATCTTTAAAATGATTATTTTATGTTTCGCAGCGAACTCCCCTTTTACCACTTTTTTTTTGGGGCCCAAAAAGGGTTTTCACCCCATTGAAAAAACCCCCCCCAAATTTTTCCGCACTCCCCGCGAAACCCCAAAACCCAAAACCAATCGCCCCCAACCCCCTTTCTCCCCAACCTTCCGGTCACACCCCCCCCTTCAATTTCCTCAACTCCCTATACCCCAACCCCATAAATCACCGCGCTTTTAAAAACCCCCTCAAAAGATTTTTCGGCAAAAATTTAACCAATTTCGAACCACCCAGGGGGGGCGCTCGGGGATAGGGGGGAACGGTCCTCGTACCCTTCCCCACCCCCCTTCCAGCTTAATTTCCCAATCTTAAATCGTTTTCAATTAATACAGTCCCGTTTATCTGGGTGAGAGATCACCCCTTAATAACCGAATACCCGCTGACGTCACCACCTTGACACCCACAAGTGGCGGGAAATTAAACCCATTCCGAATTTGTTGACTTTGGGAAAAGGGGATCCCGGGGAAAAGGGTTTAAATGTTTTTAACTGTTATAGTTTGTTTACGCGGGTGAATGAGCGAAAAAATCCGGGGTTTAGTTTTTTGGGATGGGGAGGGGTTTTGGGGGGCCCCGGATCTGTCGGGGGGTGGAAATTTAACCCTCGGGAAGGGTTTAAAATTGTCTGAGTTAATAAATTTTTAGTATCGGGATCTGGAATTTTAAAATCGGAAAATTCAATTAAAAACCCGATCGTTTTGGGGGATTTGACGTTAAATTGGATAATTCCATCTTATTTTCTCTTACCAAAAAGTTTTTTTTCTTTTTTATCTCATTCCCCTTCTCTTATTTTTGGAGGAAAATTTAAGATTTTCTTTTTCCAAAACCCAAAATTTTTGGTTTTTTTTTTTTTCCTTTTTTTATTTAAATTTTGTACGGGGCCCAACGGGGCTACTTCGCTCACCCAATTACTTTTAAAAGGCGAAACATGAAATAACATCATCTCTCGGCGAAAAGACAGATTCAAAAATTTTTAAGGAAACCCCGGCCCTTCCCCCAAATAAAAATTGTGTTTGTTAGTTATGTTAGGGTTTAAAGGCGCTCGACACGGGTCATTTCCCGCCTTTTTCCCAAGGGCCGTGTTTTTTCCATAGTTTAAATTTTTGTGGATGTTTCAAGCTTAGGGAGGGGGGCGGGATAAAAAAAAAAGTAGAAAAAAGCGATGGTAAAAAATGTAAAAAAAAATAAAATGAGAATTACATTTTAAAAAAGATGAAGAAGAAAAAAATTTGTCAAAAAAACCCGAATTTTTTGGGAATTGAAAAAAAAACCCGAACCGAAGGGGGGTTAAAAGGAAAAATTTTTTCCCTCTAAAAAGAAAAAAAAAAAAATAAAAAACCCAAGGCCCTTTTTTAAAATTTTTTGGTTAACCCTAAAATTGGGCCTTTTTCCCAAAATTTTAAAAAAAGACAAAAAAAAAAAAATTTTAAAATTTTTAATTATTTATTATTTCCTTCGTTTTTGACGTTAATTTAAAATTATTAATATTTAAAAGGTTTTTTTTTTTTATTTTTTAAAAATTTCAAAAATTTTTAAAAATTTAAATTAAATTTTTTAAAATTTTTTTTCAATAAAACTAAAATTTTAAAAATTATTATTTCCCAAAAATTCAATTTTAAATTCATTAGTAATTTAATAAAACCCAACTTTTGAAAACCTTTCTTTTAAAACAAAATTTTTAAAGTTAGCTTTTTTGAAATTTTTTTGAAAATTATAATTTAAAAATATACATATATTAAATTCGAAAAATATGGTTTTAAAAAATTTATTTTAAATTTTAAAATTTAATTCTTTTCCCTTAAATTTAATTGATAATAATTTAATTTTTCCAATATTTTAAAATAATATTTTTAATTTCAAAACCTAAATTTTTAAAATTTAATATTAATCCAAATTAAATTAATATTTATATTTTAGTATTTTAATAGAAATATATTATAAAAATATTTTATATATATATATATATATTTTTATATAATATATATATCTTTTTTATATATATAGAATTTTTAATAAATATTATGTTATTATATATAAAATTTTTTATATCTAAAAAAACTGCTAGAACCGTCTTATCCGTCTAGAACCGTTTTATCTCTGTTGAGGTGGGCCTAAAGCCCACCGTTCGGTTCGGGTCCTTTGGCCCGGTGGCAGGTCTGCGAGGTTTGGGGGGAATAAAGGTCTAGACGCTGGGCCATCACGGGGGGAACAATATTCTATTTTTTATTGAGATCATCTTTTTCTTACCGGAGAGGGAGAGAAAGGGAAAAGGGAAAAGCAAAGGGGAAAAAGGGAAAGGGGAGGAAGGAGAAAGAATAAAAAGAGAGAAAAAGGGGGGGGGGGGAAAAGGAGAGATAAGGGGAGAGGAGAGAGAAAAGAAAAGAGGGAGAGGGAGGAGAGGGGAGGAGGAAAGAAGAGAGAGAGAGAAGGAGGGGGGAAAAGAGGAGGGAGGAGGAGAGAGAGGAAGAGAGAGAAAGAGGGGATAGAGGGGAGAAAGAGAGAGGACAAGGGGGAAAGGATTTGGGAAGGGGGGGAAAGGGAGAAGGAGATAAGGGGGAGGGAGGAGGGAGAGGAAGGGAAGAGGAGAGAAAAGGAAGAAAAAGGGAAGAGGGAGAGGCAAAAAGGAAACCCTTTGGGAATTTTGTTTAAAAGGGGAAATACCCAATTCTTGTTTTTCCGGTTTTCCACTCAATACCAAGTTTTTTTCCCGGGATTTTTCCAAAACCAAGGGGTTTATCCCTGAATGTTTTCCGGGAAATTTTTTGGAAACTGAAATATTTTTTTTCCCGAAAAAAAAGTTGGTCAGCGAAGCGCGGGCCCTGGGTGCCCAAAAGCCCCTTTTGTTTTTTCCCCCTTGAAAAAATCCCGGGGGTTTAACAAATTCGCCGAGTTGCCCCCCAAGGTATTTGAAAAAGGGGGAAATTTTAAAGCCCCCAAAAGATAAACTTTTGGCGGGCGCAGATTGCTGGGCCCCCGGGAAAGGTTTTTAAATCCCTAAACCCGGAAAACAAAGTTTTTTTTTCCCCCAATTTTAAATCACTTTTTAAATTTAAAAAACCCTCAACAAATAAAATGTTTTTCCGGACGGGAACCACACTCGGGGCACCACACGGCGCGTACACGACTGGGGAAACCCACTTCCCCCCTTCACCACCAGGGGCTACCCCCAAAGCACGCTCCCTTTACCTTCGTGCGCGACGCGGGAAACCCCCTTGCTCGGCCTGCCAACATGCAGGTGGACCGTTTGCGGCGCAGGCGCTTTGGCATGTGCAAGACAGGGGAAGCAATCGAGGGCCCGTTTTAAGGATTACCTCACAAGTTTCCTTAAATGGGAGACTAAGAAACCCTGGGTTACCCAAAGCCCCTTCTGAGCACGTTTTCAGAGACGGGAAAGGGGGCCGGGGGGTTGAGCCCCGAAATTGGGCAGGGGGTTTTGTAAATTTTAAAAAAAAAAATATGAAAATATTTTAAAAACTAAAAAAATCAAAAAAAAAGGGCAAAAACCCTTTCCCAAAACCCCAAAAAAAGAGGGGAATTTAAAAAAATTTCCCCTGGGACCCCCACCCCCCTTTGGATACTTGGCTTTTTCAATTTTGGGGAATTTTTCCCCCCCCTTAAATTTTTTTCCTGCTGACCCCCAAATCTGCCGCTATATCTTTTCTCCAAAATTCCAAATTTTCTGAAAGGGGGAATTGTTGCCTAAAAAACAAATAAAAATGTTTAAAATTTTCCTTTTTTTTTAACTTTTTTAATCCCACTCTTGGGAAAATTTTAAAAATATTTTTCCCCTTTTTTTTCCAATTCCCGGCCTTTTTCCCTTTTAGGGACCAATTTCCCTATTCCATCCAATTTTTCCAAACCCAAAAGCTCGGGAACCTTCCCGACCCCCATAACAACGCAAAAGGGGGTTAAGGGAAACCCGATTGGAAATTCAAAAAATTTTTAAAAATAAAAAGGGGTGAATTTTTTTTGGGTTGACAATTTTATTTTTTCCCCTTCGAAACTTTTTAACATTTTCCTTTTTTTGGGTGTTTTTAACTATTTGGGGGAAAAATTTTCCCGTTGTGGATGCCCCTTTTGGTTTTTTTTCCCCCGTTTCCAAAAAAAAAAATTCCCATAAATTCGAATTTAAAACCTAAAAAAGGCCCGGGGCAAGCAATTTCGGCGGAGAAATTCACGGGGGGTTTTTCCCAGTCCCGATCCCGGCCCATTTTTTTTTGTAAGCTTTTTTTCCCCTTTCCCAATTTTTAAATTTTTTAAATTTCCCCCTTTTTTCTTTGGGGGTTTTTTTCCCTTTAAAACCCCCGGGATGTTTGGGGGGTCTTTGAATTTTTTGGACAAAAAAAAAAAAATTGAAGTTTATTTTCTTTAAAGGGAAAAAATTTTTTCTTTCGAATAAAAAAATTTGGAAAATTTAATTGGTTCCAATTTTTGGAATCAAAAATTTTTAGACCTTCGTTTTTTTTCCTCAACATTCACGCCCTAAACGCTCAGCCCGGTAACTCACTTACCCAAATCCCCATCAATAATACAAAGCGCCCCTTTCCCCCTGTTTAGGGGAATTCGCCCTCCTAAGCGAAAAGTTTTAGGCTCCCCTAGTTTAGTTGGTTTACCGCTTAGGGGTAAATTTTTGGGGCCAACTCAACATTCGAAACCGCTTCGCCTCCTTCACTGTTTGGGTCTTCCCTTCCCAAACATGGGGGCCCAAAAACCCCCTTTAAAAAACGGGGGGTCCCCGGCCCCCCAATTTTTTTGGGAAAGGTTCCCCTTTGGGTCCTACCCGATTTTTGAAAGTGGGGCCCTGTTAAACTTTAAATCAAGACTTAGGGTCGCTAAACCTTACCCGGTTTAAAAGAAAAAAATTTTTTCCGCCCCAAAACCCCCGGCCAAAAACCCTTTATTTTAATTTATTTCAAAGAAAAACAAAAGGAAAAAAAGGGAAAATCGCCAATGGTAATGAACCGGATTACAAAAGCCGTTGTTTTGAAATGGGTCATTTTAGTCAACTCCCCCCCTCCCCCCCGGGGGCCACTGTTTTAGTTTTTTTACTTTTTTCCCTCTTAACAATCGGGTACCCCCCTCTAATCCTTTTTGGGGGGGCGGAAAAACCATTTTTTGGGGGTTTGAAATAAAATCGGGGGTTCCCAATTTACGTCTTTAATTTTGGGGCATCCCCCATTCCCCTTTTTTCAAAATGGGAAAAATCACTTGTTTTTTTTTTTTTTTAATAACATCGAAACTTGATAAAAATCATTTTTCCCCTTTTAAGGTTGGAATTTAAATTTTGGATCTTTTGGGAAGGGGGACCACGGGCGACCCACCCCCCCAAATTTTATTTCAATTTAAATGAAAAGCCTTTCACCAGCCCAATTCTTTCCCAATTTTCGCCCCGGGGGAAAAAATTTCGTTTGGGTAAATTTCCCTGAAACAAAAAAACCCCTTTTGTTTGCCAAAAATTTAACCCCCGGAAACTTACCCCCAATTGGTTTAAAATAACCCCCCGGGGGGCCCCCCTTGTTGTTTTTTTTCCCACTTTAACTAAGTTTCTTTGGGGGAAGCCACTTTTTCCTTTGCCCGGGTGCAAAGCCAATCAAATTAATAAAGGGAATAAAAATTAATGTACCCCTTTGGGGGGATAAATTTGGGTTTATTCCCTACAATTAACGGTCGGGGCCCCCAATTAAATTTCTCCCAGTTTCCCCTTTTTCGGGGGGGAAACCTTTTTTGGGAACCACGAAAAAAAAACGCGGGAAAAAAAGACCTTTAAACTGAATTGAAATTTCCCATTAGAAAAATGTTCTTTGGGGTAAAAGTTTGCGGCACCGTTTACAATTTTCCTAGCGGGAACCACCCTGAAGGATACAAGGTCCCCCTTGTCCGGGCTTTTTGGTTTGGGGGAAAAGGCGGCTTCCCAAAATCCGCCCAAAACCCCAAACTCGGCCTCAATTTTACCCCCACTGTCCATTTTCGGCCCGGGGGAAACCGTTCCCATTGGGCGTTCCCCAAAAGACCCCCCCCCGGGGCCCCAAAATCAAGCCCCCCGGGAATTGCCCCCAACCAACCATTCGACGTCCCCCATAAGGAGGATTTCCCATCTTTTTCCACGACCCCGGGGAGGGGCCATGGGGGTGGGTTTTTTTTTTTTTTTTTAAAAAATTAACCATCGAAAAATTATACCAAACATTTTTTCCCCAAAAAGGTAGGATAAATTTTACCCCCGTTTGCCCCCCCCCCCTTTGGTTTTGAAAAGGGTGAAAAAGGGTTTTGGCGTCGTGCCAGTGGGGCGGTAAAGGGGCGCTTTCCTGCGGGCCCGCCCGGGGGAACCATTCCCCCAACCCAAAAATTGAGGGTTTTGCCTCCCCAAATTAAGGGGAGTTTTTGGTTTTTTCCCCCAAAAAACACCCCCTTTTTCGTTATGGCGGGCCCAAAAATTTTTCCGGGGAATAAGAAAATTAAAAAGGTTTTAAATGGATTAAAAAACCCAAACACTTTAAAACATTTTTGTAAAATTGAACCCGGGGTCAAATTGTTTTTTGGAATTTTTGACTGGAAAAGGGGATTGGAATTTTATTAAAATCCCTTTTAAAATTTTTAATTTCTTTTTTTAAAAACTGTTTTAAAATTTAATTTTGGAAACAATTTTTTATTTTCACCCCTTTTTTTGAAACCCGTAAGGGGTTTCCCATTCAAAAAATTTTTTCGGCCCGGCTTTTTTGTAAGGGCCCCAATACAAATTTCCCCCAAAAGAAAAATTTTGGGGGTTGAACCCTTTTGGGGGGTTTTCCATTGGGGGTTTTCGTGAAAGACTCCCCCCCCCAACCAAAGATTAACCCCAAAAACGGGGAGGGACCCCGGGGGATCAAAACTGGATTATTAACAATTTTCCCCAACAAAGGGGTTGGAAAAACAATTCGAGACGGGAATTTATGAAAACCCTTTAAAAAGACGTTTTCGGAAAAGGTCGAACGTCAAAAATCAACTTTCGAGGGGAATCTTTTTCCCCGATTTCGATTTTCTGTCCTTTCGATTTAAAA
The DNA here is from genome assembly GCA_907164805.1 of Brachyptera putata. Lineage (NCBI taxonomy): Eukaryota > Metazoa > Arthropoda > Insecta > Plecoptera > Taeniopterygidae > Brachyptera > Brachyptera putata. Next base: position 32,051,408 of record OU015466.1, on the reverse strand, counting down.
TATACCCCGACAGAAAGGCATTCCATCCCCCCAAACCGACAACCTTTTCCCGCCCCTTCCCCGTGAGCTGACTACCTCCTACTTCCTCGGGACCCTTTTGTAAATGTCCCCCTCTTTGCCTCCCGGGTATTACTAACATTTTCTGGGCCATATTTCTGGGATACGTGGGCCCCGTATCTACTCCCCTCCTACTCCTCGGGACTCTCTTTTGGGGGGTCACTCCCCTTTTCCCTTTTCCGGGGGTATTACCACAGTTTCGCCTTTTGGGAGATACGTGGCCCCCGTACGGGACAAACCTCCTACTCCTGGGGACTCCCTTACCCATTCACTCTCCTTTTTTCTCCGGGGTATTACCACATTTGTTGGGCGGCATCACTTCGGGACCTACGGAACACCCCGTCTCAAGCATGGGCCCCGGGGCGGGATCTCCCTGCTACCCCGGACTCTCGCCTCGTTCTGCGTCACGCGGATCGTGGTTTCGCCCCACTCCGTTCCCTTTGGGGGACGACCGCTTCTTCCTGGGCTTCTGCTACAACCTGTGCTACGGGCGATCGTCCCCAAGACAAACCCATGGGGGGGGGGGCGCATCTTCACTCCCACCCAAAAAGGGGCCGCACAAGACCAAGGGGAAGTCCCCAACGGTTTTGGGTGGGGAAAGCCCCCACTTTTTATTTTTTAACATTTGTAACCCAATCCCTTAAAAACCAAATTGAAAAAATTAATTTTTATTTAAGGCAAACCAAAAAAATTGAAGGGGGCCTCCTTTTCTCCAAAATTTTTTTCCCGAAAATTTTATTTCTGAAAAAAATTCGTGTAATTAAAGTTATAGTTTTAAGGTTTTGGTATGGGGGAAAATTAAGGAACTTAGGGCCCTTTTTTGGAACCCTTTTGGAAATTTTACCCTAGAACGGAAAAAATTTTCACCCCCCCTTTAAAAATTCCGGGGGGTTTTGTCAATTTGATAAATACGCATCCCATCTGATATATCTGTTTACCCCTCCGAAAAACCTCCCCTTGCGGCGTGGGTAACAAGCCCGCAGACCCACGGGTCATCCCCGGCCCGCGCCCTTGGGTGGATTTTCGTGACCCCTGGTCCTGGCTTAGTGGCCCCCTTCCTTGGGTAACGCACGTCACCCCACCCGGGAAAAGGAACCTCTGATCGGCGAGGGCGGACACCAACTCGTACAGGGTCCCCTCCCTTCCCCCTTTTCGTCTTGATGGGTTTTTTAAAACCAAGGGTTCTTCAACTCTTCAAAAATGGCTGAAGAGTCAAAGACATTTTCCCCTCCCCAACTAAATTTTTCTCCCCCCCCCTTTTGGCCCAAAAACCCTTACCCCCCCCTGAAATCCCGGCATCACCAAGGGGGCTCAAACCTTTCGGCGTTGTGCTTCGTCGACTTTTAAAAATTGATGCTTCCCGGGTTGGGTTTTCCAAATTTTTAAACTTACTTTCCCCCGCTAGGGGAAATCCCCTTCCCGGGGGGAATATTGGGAAAAAACCCTTTGAAGGGGTTACCAACTCGAAACCCGGGCAAAACTTTTTTGTGTTTATTTTAATTTCAAGGGTTCCTGAACACCTTTTCGGGTTTTAACCCCCTGGACATAAATAAACAAAAAACTTTCCCTTTTAGGTTTTTTGCTTACCCTTTTTAAACCACCTCCCCTACCCCGACAACACCACTTTTTGCGGGCACATTTTTCTTTCCCCTTTCTTAAAGGATGAACTGCCCCCCCGGGCTGCCCCTGCGGCTTGAGTTCGCACACCGCCCGCAGGAGGTACCCTTTCTCGTGCTCCCCCAGGCGGGCAGCTTGCAGACCACGATCCCGCTGGGCCCTAGCTCCAGGGGCTCCGCAGTAGGACAGCCCTGGGGTCACGTCCGTGGGGCCCCCTAGGCCCACTCGGGCCAGTCTTTTCCGCCGTTTTTTTGCTGGTGAAAAGGGTATAAAGGGTGGATATGGAAGGGTAAAAGTTTTGGAAAGATTTTTATGAGGATTAGGGATTTTCCCTTAAATAGGGAAAAGACGGGGGCCCCCTTGTCAAAACATCGGGGTAGAAGGGAATTTTTTTTTAAATAACTGGAAAAAACCATATATGGGGTTGGGGAAAAAAAAGGGGTGTAATGTATGGGTAAATTTTTGCGCTTTATTTACCATTTGCCCCATTTTTAAAGTTTTTTCCCTTTAATTTTCTGAAACCCCCCAAGCAAAAATTTTCCCAAAAAAGTATCAAAATGTAATTTTTCTTCAGCAAATTTCCTTTTTTTTGGAAAAATTTTTTTTCCCTTTGTTATTCTAATTGGGGATTTTTGAAAATTTTTTTAAATTTTTTAAAAAAAATTTTCCCCCCGGTTTAAAGCCACAAAACTTACGTCCCCCGTTAGATGGGAACCCTATTTAAAAAAATTTTAAGGGTTTTAGGTGTAACCGTTTTCCCCTTTGGGAACCGCCCAAAAAAACCCGGGGGAAAAAAAAAAAAAATAAAAACAACACCAATTTTTTTTTTTAGTAGTCAATTTATCCTTAAAATAAATTCCCCAATTAAAAATTCCTGGGAAACGATTTCAAAAAATCAAATTTTTTTTGTAACTTTTGGGCCCCGGGAAACCCTAAGATGACCTCGGGACTAATCTCACCTCTTTCAAATTTTGTCGGAAACCCACCGCCGCTCGCCGGTTCCAAACAAAAGGCGCCCCTTCCCATCCTTGGGGCGTTATCACCCAGTCCCTCCGGTTTTCCCCGGCACTTGGGGAGGGCGCAGACTGCTCTCCTTTTTCCCTTTAGGCAGGGTTTTGTCTGCGACAAATCGGCAAACCAAGGGCCTTTTCCCCAGTTCCCCCCCCCCACGGGACGATAAGCCGTTAGGGGCGACTTTTTGCCTCCTCGGCCACGAACGTGGTTTTCCTTTGCACCACTTTTGATGCCCGTGAGCCGGGGGGGGACTGGGTAGGGGGAAACAGGGCTCATGGAAAGTTACGGAAAAACGCCCTATATTTCTTGTTTTAAAGAGGGGGATAAAGTATGGGGAAAAAGGGTAAAAAAGTTCGGGGGTACCATTTAGGGGGCATTTATGTTTTTTCTTCAAAAAACTGACCCCCCAAGCTGGAAAAAATTTTTTGAAATGGAAACAGAATGTAAATTTAAATTTACAAAAAAATTTTTATTTTTTGGAAAAAAAAATATTTTTTTTTTTTCCGGGCCCTTTTATTTTAATGGGGGTTTTTAATTTTTTAAAAACCCAAAAACCAAAAACACTTATTTATCGAATGAAAAAACCTTCATAAAACCCATATCCATATCCTGATATATATATATTAATAAACAAAATTTATATATAATAAAAATTAATAAAATATAAATAATTATTTAAAAGTAATATAGAAAAATATATATTTTAACCGAATTTTATTTCCCCTTTCTTTAAAATTTTAAATGTTTCCAAAACCGGCCTTAATCATTTGGCAGATGGTTTACCGGGGAAACGCCAGGACCTTCTTTTTGGATTGGGAAATCCTCCCCCTTGACCCCCTTACATGGGGCAGGCCCGGGAAGGGTGGGTAAGGACGCCCCCGGGGCCTTGTGGCTTTGGGCGGTGTGTCCCCGGGCTCCTTCACCCCGCGGCACCAAACAAAAACTCCCCCCACTCCCCGAAATCACTACCACCGGCACGTGGTTTCCTAAAAAGCGTTTCAAGGGGTCCGGGATTAAAAGGGAGAAATTTTTTTTAAAATTTTATAAACCCCCCCTTAAAATTTTCAAATTATTTTTTTTCCCAAAATGATTTTTTTTTTCTTTTTTCGTTTGGGTTTAAAGAAATTTTGAAAACTTGAACCCCAAGCATTTCAGTTTTGTTTTTTTTTCTTTTGGGTGGAAAAAAATTGTCGGTTTTAATTACTTCCCTTTGGAATGAAATTTGTAAAAAAAAGATCTGGAAATTTTTACAAAATTTTAAAAAGTGGTAATTTAAATTGGGGGTTTCCGGAAAATTTTTTAATTTTTCCCCCCCCTTTTAAAAAAATAAAAAATGTTGGAATTTCCCCTTTTAAAATTTTAATTACTAAAATTTTCCCGGAAAATTTTAACAATTGAAAAAAAATTTTTTAAAATTTAAAAAAATTTTTATTAAAAAAGTTCAAGTTTCATTTAAAGGGCCCATTCCTTGGCTAAAAAACCCCCCTTTTACTTTTTTTTCCCCCGAAAAATTTCAAAAATTTTTTTGTTGGCCCCGGGGTTTTTCCCCTCATCCAACTTCCCATTGTTAGGGCCCCCCAAAGCCCGTTTTCCGGGGGTGCCCGCCCGGCCCCGATATGGGGGCCCCTTATGCCCCCCGGGGTCCCCCGGGACCCGCACGCACGGGGCTGGGACTTGGAGGTTTTTCCTGGGGCCCCCCGCCAGTTGGGGGGGCCCGGCGATGCCCCACAGGGGGAGCGGCGGGTCGGGCACCTTTGAAGGGGGCCCATTTAAGTTACCCCCCCAAATTTAGGTTGGTTACTTTTTGTTGGTGGGGAAAGTGGGGGGTCTGGGGGGGGGGCTTAAATTTTTTGGACCAATTTAAAAAGGGGCTTTTGGAAATTTTTGGATGGGCCTTTTTCCCTGGGATTTTTTGTTTTGGAAAAAATTTTTCTTACAATAGGCTTTTTTCCTTGTTTTGTTTTATAAAACTTTTAATTTTTTTTAACAATAAAAATATTGGGGATTTTTGGGTTTATTTAGTGTTTTTTTGAATCGTGTTTGGGGAAAATTTTTGCGCTGTAGGGGAAGAAAATAAAAAAAAAAAGGGGGTTCCCCATTAAAAAATCTGGCCGTGTCCAAAATCAGTAAGAATTTTAACAATTTCCTCACACAATTTCCGGTAAACCTATACGGTTTGACTCTATTTTTTTTTTATTTCCGCATTTCCCCAGGATTCCGCACGGGGTACGCCATCAAAACCAGGGAAATGCCCGGGGGTTTCCCAAAGGACGCGCTTCACGCCTTCACCAAAAATACACGGCCGTGTCAAACTGGCCCCGCCCTTTGTCCCTCTGTCCTCACGTCTTTCCCGCAATCCTCAACTGGTTTACCCCCTGGGGCCCTGTCGCTCCTTTAGGGGAAAATCGTAATTGGGCGGGGGAAGTTTTTAAATGCGGTTCCGAGAAAGGGGGTTTGGGACGGGGTTTTTTGGGGGGTTGTTTTGCGGCTACCCTTGTGCTGACAAAAATTTATAAAAAAAAAAAAAAGGAGAGAGGGGAGAGAGAGCCTTTAAAATTAGTAAGTAAAAAAAAAATGGGGGGAAAAATTGGGGGATGAAAAGGGTTTTCAATTTTTCTATCCCCCTTCCCTTTCCCACAAAAACCCAAAAAAACCCAAATCCTTCTCAAACCCGGGGTGGGATTGGGGAGAACCCCAGTTTAGAAAACCCCGGCTTCTTTAGACGCTGTCCCGGTTTTTATCTAAAAAACAATGGGTATTTTGTAGGCGGCGCCCCAAAAATAGGCCGGGGTTTTAAAATTCGTTCTTGCCAAACCCCCCGAAGTCTTCCCCTTTTGCACGAATTTTCATTTTTCTGAATTTTTCTGATCGGTTAATTAAAATTTTTTTCCCCGCCGAAAGGGAATTTGGCTATCTTGTTTGGAGCTGAAAGTTACGTCGGGTTGTTCCTTGGGCCTTTTCCAGCTCGGGTGCCTTTTCTTTTTTTCCCCCCAAATGACACGTGCTGCTCAAGCCCGAAAGAACCCAAGGAGGTGGTCATGGCTCAGCACGGGGGTTTTTCCTACGTCACCACTCCCCCCCCACGCCCATAGTGGTGGGCCCCCGAGTCCCCTAAGGGGGCCCAGCCACCTAGGACTGGGACTAGCACTAGCAAAGGACTGCCAACCCAGCCCTAGCCACACTACTCGTCCTACTCACGACCCCCACCAACCCACGCCCCTAGTGGGGGGTCAACGGTGAGTCCCTTCACTAAACCTAACTAGGCAGCTAAAAACTTCCACACTAGCCTAGCCTAGCAACACTGGGCCAACTGGCTATTTCCAGACTCTTTGGGGAAGTTTTGGGGTCTTTTTTTCTCGATCAGCCCTAGAAATGTTTTTTATTAGTTAGGGGTTTAAAACGGTCGACGCGGGGGTCATTTTTGGCCCTTTTTCATTCCTTTCCTAGTTTTTCCTTTGTTTTTGTTTCAAACATATGGGGGGCGGGTAGAAAGGGGCTTAAAAAAAGTAAGATATTAAAATTAAAAAAGGAAAAAAAACATAGTTTAAAAGAAAAGTAACCAAAAAACGAAAAAAATAAGAAAACAAAAGCAAGGTTTTGTACTCCCCCCATATCTCCGGCCCAAAATTTTACTCGACCCAAAAGGGCCGAACTTGGGCTGGACCCTCACCCCCGGGAAGAAAAGGGGGAACCCCCAGGCCAAAAGGCTCCCGAAAAATCCGGGGTCACCGGTTTTTCCAAGCCCCCACCACTCGGGGTTCCCGGTCCTTTCCCAGGGGGGCTTTTTTTTTGTTTTTTTTGTTTTGGTGATAATTTTTCCTAAAAGGTGAAATTCATTTTAACTGACACTTAAATATTTCATGACATTTAAATTTTTTTCTTTACTTTTTTACCTGCCTTGGTTTTTTTCTATTTTACATATGATTTACATCCCGGACTATTGTTTTTCTATTAAAATTTCCCCTTTTCCAACCCTTTTTTTATTGTTTTGTAATACTTTGGTTTCCCGGATTTTAGGGGCGCAAATTTAAAAAGGGGACCGGGGGCAAAACTGAGAACAAGATGATTTCCGCGATTTTTCAGTCCCCCCTCCAAACACTGTGAGTCCCAAAGCATACTGTCCTTATACCCTTTAAAGTTCTTTTCCCCTTGCGCAGTCTTGTTCCGCCCCCTTTCTTTTTAAAAAAATTTATTTCAAAAATTTTATAAAAAGTTCCCCCATCCCTCATAGAAATGGGTTTTTATGAACAAAATTTTTGAATACCCATTTTTTTACAAAAAAAACCGACTCATCCCCAAAAAAAATTTCACATTCGGAAGCCTCCCTTTGCTAAATTGGGGGTTTTGACCCCGCCTCTTCTAAAACTTTCCCCAAAGTTGTTTTTTTTTTTTCGAAAAGGGGGAAAACCCAAAAAAACCCCCTTCCCCGACTTCCGGGACACGCCGGGCAAAACGCTGCCTCGTCTAAACCCCCGAAAGGACCTCAAAAAGGTTCGACCCTTCCAAAACAAATCACCAGGCGGGCCCAGAACCATGTGAAAGAGCAGCAGCCAAAAATCCCGGATTCTGAGAACTGTGTTAAATGGAGCACCAAACCCAAATCAGCCAAATGCTGAAACTGTGTTAAGGGGCACAACCAAACTCCCCGAGTGCGAAACTGTGGGAATTTAGCGCAAACCCAAAAACACCGGATGCTGAAACCCGGGGTGGGAATTTAGCGCAGCCCCCCCTCAAACCCAGTCTGAGAACTGGTGAAATGAGCAGCGGGCAAAATCAGCCAGATGCTGAAACTGTGGTTTAAATGAGCAGCGGTTTGAACTCGCCCGGTGCCCGAGAACTGTGTGAAGTTTTAGCAGCGGGCGGGCCCCAACCCCAATGCTGAAACCCCCGTGAAGTGAGGGACAACCAAACTCAGCCCCAGAGGGTAGAACTGGTTAAGTTAGCAAACCAACTTTAGCCGAATTTGAAACTTTTGGGGAAGGGGAGCACAACCAAACTTTAAACCGAGAGCTGAAACGGGGTTTAAGGGGAAACAAAGCCCCGAACTTTCCCCCAGTGCTGAAAAATTGGAACAAAAAAAATCCCCCCTCAAAAAGAATGCGAACTGGTTGGGAAGCAAAACTGGAGATTGGGTTGGTTGAGTGAGAAGAAAACCAATGAAACTTTCAATGAGAAAGGGGCCTGAAGAATTTAAAAAGAAACCCGACCAAACCCCACCCGAGAACCTTTTTTTTCAAAAACGAGTGGGGGAACCAAAAATTTTTTAAAACGACGGGGGTTTGGAGTAAAAAGCAAAAATCTTAGAAAAGTTATGGAGAAAAAAGGCCCGGGGGGGATGTTTTAAAACCCTAGAGTGGAGATACAACCAAAAAACCCAAAAAACCGGGGGGGTTTTAAAACTGATTTTTTTTTTCCTTTAAGAAAAAGAAGGGGGAGTTTGGGGGTTATTTCAAATTATCCAAATGAAAAATTGTACCAAAAAAATCCTCTTGGGAAATTTAATTTTGGAAAACCCCAAACCTCCAAAAAGCTTTGAAAGTGGTTTTTGGTTTTAAATTAATTTTTTAAATTTTATTTTTTTTCCAAAAAAAAACCCAAAAAATCAAAATTTTTGGTTTTGGGGTTTAATTTTATTTTTTTTTTACGGAACCAATTTTTGTAATTTTTTGGGTTTTTTAATTTTATCAACAGGGTTTTGGAAGGGTACCCCTTAGCATGAATTTTAAAAACCAAACTTGGAAACCCCGGGCTTTTTTTCCCTTAACCCCACCTTTGGGCAGTTTTTATTTACCCCAAATGTTGTTTAAAGGGGGGTTCTTTTTTGTTACCGGCAACTGCTTAAGGAACCTCTTTTCCCCCTTTAGGTTTCTTTTCCCCGAAAAGAAAAGTCCCTCCAACCCAAAAATCCATTTAAACGAAATTCGAAGAAATGCTAACCCTTTCCAAACCGTTTGGAAAGGTTTTGGGAGTGTTTCTTAAAGGAAAATTTTCCCGGAAAGGAAATTTTTTTCTCCGACTCTTTTTGAAATTTTCCAAAAGGAAAAACAAATGTAAAGTTGGGGTCCCGGGGGAAGTCTTTTTTTTTTAAAAATGGAAATTTTGGGACGTCCTCCCGAAATAAAGGTGATTGCCAAGAAAATTTGTTTAATACCAGGGTTTGTTTTTTAACCCTAATTAAAAAAATGATTTGCCTTCCAAATAGGTTAGACGGGAAGGTTTAAATATAATATTTTTTAAAAAAAATGGAAATTTTGGGTTTTAGCCCCCCAATTTTCTTATGCTTGGTTTTGAAAAGGGAAAAGGTTTTTTTAGAAAGGGGCAAAATGGGGGAAAAATTAAACATTTTAATTTTTTTCGGTTTTAGTTTTAATATTGGAAAAGGGGGGAGCGGCTTCTCCCCTTAAGTCGTCATTGGCCCTAAAAATGAAACCCCCATAAACCTTTTTCGAACCCAAAGATTTTTTTATTAACATTTTTAAATAAACTAGGCTAAAAGGGTTCTATTGGCTTGAAAGAAAACCTTTTATAACGGGAAAAATTCCCCACCAGGGTTGTAGTTTTCCCACTTTGAATTTGCCTTTCTTTTTTACATGTTTTTGAATAAAAATAAAGTTTTTAGAAAAGGTTAAAAGAGATTTGGGGTAGAATTTTTTGGTTTGGGTTGAAAAATACTCATTGTTTTCCCCGGCCCCCAAGCTTAGCCAAACCATTCAAAATGGTTTTTGGCCGTTTGAAAAAAATTTGAAGGAATTTTGAAAAGGGGAATTTGGGGGGCCAATCCCCCCCCCCTATTTTTTTTAAACCCTTTTCCCCCCCCGTTTTTTGTAATAATTTTTTTTTACCCCTTAGGGTTCTACCAAAGGGATTTAATTAAAAAACGTAAAATAAAAAATTTTTTAATTTTAAATTTTTAATTGGAAATTTTTAAGATAAACCTTTTTGGGAAAACCTTTCCTAAAAAATAAAATTAATTATTTTTTCTTTTTTTTTAAAAAAATTGTTTTCAAAAACTGGTTTTAACCCCCCAAATAACCGTGAAAAAATATGGTTTTTGTTGTAATAAAATTTTACGGAAAAAATCGCAAAGAGATTGGTTTTTTTCATTTTAAATATGGAAACCTTTTTTATCCAAAACACAAAAGTTTTTTTTTGGAAAAAACCCCTTTTTTAAACCCTTTTCCCTTTTTTTTGTATTTGAAAAAAAGGGTTTTTTTGTTAAATTTAATTTAAAAAATTTTTTTTAAATTATTCTTTTTTTTTTAAAAAAAGGTTTTTTGGTTTTGATCGCCCTTGGGGGCCCCGTTCAAACAAAACTAAAACTTTTCCCTCCATACCTTAATTTGGGGGAAAAAAGATTTTGTATCCAAATTTTTGATGTTATTCTTCAAAAAATGGGAAAGTTTAAAAATGGGTTTTCTCGGGGATTAAGGTTTGGGGGGGCGTGCTCAACACAACAAAAAACCCAAAAAGCCCCATTGGTACGTAGGGCTGCCTTTAGCCACCTCTCGATGCCCGCCTCAAACCCGGGGAATATAAACAGACGCCCCAAAAATCTTCCAACAGAAAAAATGGTAAATAAAAAAAGAAATTTAAAGGGAAACCCAGATAAAACAGGGGAAAAAGTTTTTTTGCCAGGGTTTTTCCACAGATAAATGTGATCTTAAAAATTGAACCTTTAAAAAAAAATTAACATTTTTCTTATAAGAGGGGGCAATTTTTTGGGAGAAAAATGCTAATGACTTAAATTTTATAAAAAAAGGGGAAAAAACCCTTGCTTTAAAATAATCTACTTGTTTCTTTGGCCCTCGATTTCTACCTTAATATTCAGTATTTACTATCCCAAATTTTCATTTCAAAAGTCTCATTTTGACCTTTTGTAAATTTCGCTCCTTTTTAAAGTGTCGGTCGCTGCGCGCGCATCAATTTTCCCTCAAGCCGTTGCGGTACGTGGGCGAATCGACCATGGCGTGTCCCTAAGCCGTCGGGCCCCTTCCCCTCTCTACCGTGGAAAAAAATGAAGGGCAAAAATTGGGAATCCAAACTCAAACCCAAAAAACCGAAATCCCCCAATTTTACATTTACACCCGATTAGGTTTTTTTTTTGTTACTGTGGTCTAACTTACCCTCGGAAAAAAAAAAAATTATCAAGTTACCTTTTTTTAAAAAATTTCCCTAGTTTTTTTTAAAGGGGTCATGGAGAAAAATTTTTTAAAAAAAAACAAATTTTGGGAATTTCTTTAAAATTTTTTCGTGTTTTCGGGAAATGCCTTGATGTTACGACTACTTTTTCCCCTAAATTTTTTTTTTAGGAAAGACAAAATTTTAAATTTTCCCCACACCTTTTTTAAACCCCCAAAATTTTTCTTAAATTTTTTTTCAAAAATTTTTTTGTGAAAAAAAAATAAAAAATAAAAGTCATTTTTCAAAGAACTGTCCCCGGGGTCAAAAATTCAATTACTGGTTCCAAAAGAAAACCTCCAAGCCCCGCGAGGGTTTAAAAAAGCCCCGGCCCCTTGGGGTTTGAGCCCCGGCGGGGGGAGAATTCCGGGCCCCGTGGGGGGCCCCCCCGGGCCTCTTTTCCGGGTTTTCCAAAAAAACGTTTCCTTTTTGGATCAACTAACGCCGGGGTTCCTACATTGTCGGCATAACTTCCCTTCCCCCATCCTTTTTCCCCCCCCCAAGGGCCCTTTCATACCTTTAGGCCCAAAACTCATTTCTCATTTTTTCCCCTTTTCCGACGGGGCCAAATTTTAAAAATCGCCCCTTATCAAACAAGTGTTTTTGAATAAAAATAGAACAAAATAAAATTTTCCTTTAAATTATTTTTTCATTCTTTTTTAAATTAATATTTTAAGATTATTACGTAAAAATTTTATAAAATTTCCTTTTGGGATTGGCGTACCCTTGGAAACCCGGTTAAAAACAACAAAAGAAACCCTAAAATTAAAGTAAAAACCGGGTTTTTAAAATTTACAAAAAATTTTCCGGGAGAAAAAAGAAGAGGAAAAAGGGGGGAATCCTCTAAATTTTATTTTAAAAAAAGCAACCGGATTCCCCCCTAATTGGTGGGGTTTGGGAAAAGGTTTTTAAAAAATTTAGAAATTGAACTATATTAAAATACAATACAAATTTATCAAAAAAAATTGAATTACATTATTAAGAAAACAATATAAAATTCTGGAGAAGTTTTTCAATTAGAGAGGGGAACCCCTTTAAACCCAAAACTTTTGGGTGTGGAAAATTAGGCGTACATAAACATAGACAATTTAACTAGGTCTTTTACCCACATCGTGATTTGGAAAACACTATGAAAAAGAGGTGGATCGAGTTGGAGAGTAAATGAACAAAAAGGCCCGGGCTAAACCTTCCTTTACGGGTCGATCAAAATGGAAAGACAACAACCCTTTAAAACTCAATTCATAAAAATTAAATTTCTCAACCAAAATCACTGTTTAAATTTTAACGATTCATTTATATTTATATTTTATTTTAGACCCCCAATTTATTAAAATTTTTGGGATTTTTTTAATTTTGTTGTATTCCCATTATTCCCAAAAAACGTTTTATTTATATTTGGGGGGTTTAGTATATCGAAAAAAGAAGCACACAATAATTATTGTTGAATGAAAAATTGGGTGATTTTTTTTTATTGTAATTTGTTTACCCCGCACTGTAATGTGCGGAGAAACTATTGGGGTCGGATGGATTTTTTTAAAGAATGATGGGGTATGAATAAGGGTTTTGGTAATGGGAAGGAAAAGGGGAAGGGAACCCTTTATGGCCGACTTTTTTTGGGGGAACCATCCCCCGCAAATTTGCCCCCACTACAGAGGGAAAACCCTGAAAACCTCTGTTTAAAAATGGTCGGGCGGCGGGGGTCGAACCCGATTTAAAAAATTCCCCGGATCCCCAGAACGACGGGGTTTTCCCCCCGCGCTGCCTTTTGCCGGGGAAACCCTCCCATGTTCCCATCGGACAGAGGGGAAAAACCTGAAAGCACCTTTGGGCAGGGCAGTCAAACCTTTTGGGGGGGATCGAAAACCCCCGCCTTCCCTTTAATATGGTTTTTGCGTGCTACGAGGCCCCATCTCATTAAAGGCCAGTCAACATGAGATTTAATTGGTTCATTTTCTAGTTCCAAACCGAAACGGAGACAGCTCTTTACAAAAGACACCCCTATATTTCCCAAAAAGTTTTACTTTTAGTTTTTTTCTTGCTCATTTTTTGGTCTGCAATTTTTGACTTCCTCACGGGGACTTCTGGGGCCCAAACGGGAAATTTACGTAAAAAACTTTTTAAAAAACTTTGGATTCAAAACCAAATATCAGGGTTAATGTATATTTTTTCCGACGTTTTTCTTTTTTAAAACAAACTTCCTTGATCCCCCCCTAAATTTTCCCACTTTTAGGGCTCGAGGGTTTTTTCTATTCTTCCCCTGCATTTCTTTCCCTTTACATTCTCTTTTCATCTTTTCAAAACATCATTTCCTCCTCGAAATTTTAAAATTTCCCCGGCTTCGAGTCCCCTTAAACCCATTTTTCTTTTATCTCCTCACGAATCACATAACATCTTCAGTTTCACTTCCAAGTTTCATCATCAAGGCCGGCAGGAAGGGGGTCCTATGAGAGACGTGCCAGATAGCCTTGGGGGCCATCAGGGAAATGGGGGGGGCCCCGCCACCAAGGGGAAGTGTTCCCGAAAAACAAACGGATACCCCCGGCGACGGGAAACCCTTTTTCGGGGCCGAAAGAAGAAGCCCGAAGGAAAGAAACCCGAAGTAATTTGGGAACACCCACTCGCTGAACCAAAACCAGAAAAATCACTTTAGTATTTTTTCCTTTTGTCGTTCACACTTTTCTTTTTGGGGAAATTTTTCTTCTGGTTTTTTTTTTTAGGGTATTTCGTTTGAGTTTTTGGGTTTGATTTGTTGTAATTGTTTTTTCTTTTTGTGATGACTTTTGTTTGACCACCACGGCCCCAAAAAACGCATGTGACCTGATGTTCTGGGTCAGGGGTGCTGGGAAACAAATGTCCAAAAAATCCCCCCGCAATGAAAAGTATCCCCCCTTGGTAAAAAAGAATAAATCGAAAATATATTATAGAGTGTTCTAATTTGGGATCGGTGAAACAAAGCCCAAAGCCAATTCTTTTGAAAATTAAATTTTGTAGGATAAAAATCGTTTTTTGGGGTTTTTATTTTTTGTGAAATCCCCCATTTTGTGCTCTATTATACTGTTCTTTGATTCGTGGGGTAAAATGAATTTTTCTCTTGGTCGGTGATGGGGATCTTTTTCCCCCTTGGTCGGGAAAAATGACTTCTTTCCTCTATTTGTGAAGCCAAATTAAAGTACGGTGTACTTCGAATTTCCCATATTTTGAATTTTTAGATAAGAATTTTGACATGTAGATAAAAAATAAAAGCACCTACTCCTTCACCAAAGATTATCCCGTAAAAAAAATATTCCAAAATAACTGGGATTTATTTTTAGCGTATCAAAAAAATCCGACGAATAAATGTATTTTTTTTTGCTGTATCTACTCCGATCCTATTTCAGTTCCAAAATTTTTTGGTTTTTACACAAACAAACCCAACCTGAAAAAAATTTCTCCAAACAACTTTAAAAAACTTGTTGGGAAATTTAAAAATTTTTTGGTTTTTTATACTTTTTTTAATTCTTTTTTGTAGCATCACTTTGTTTTAATTTTTGAATCCTCAAACGTTTTTTTTTCTGGGTGCTACAAAATGAAAAATGGCTTCATGCCCTTTCCCAATTAAATTTAAATAAATCACGCACTGGGTATGACTAAAGTACTTTTTCCGTTTTTGTTTTCCATTTTTAGGAATTTTTGGGTTTTGATGGGTTTTTAAAAAAAATTAAATGATTCCTTTCCCCCTACTGGGCGGTTTTTTTTGAAACACAGACCAAAAAAGAATTTTAAACTCTTTTCTATAAATTTTAGTGAACCCCGGGGTTATCAATCTACGAGACAAAAATTTGTATTCTTCCCAAAAACCAAAACCCCATTGAAAAAGGAACGATTTCAATATTCACAAGTTTTTTTGCGGCCATGTTTGGGGGAAGTTATTAAAATTTCAAAAACTAAACGAAAACACGGGAATTTTGTTAAATTATATAAATCTTGTAAATCTTTTTGAATTTTTCATAAAATATTTGAATAAATTTTCTATCCTCTCGCCATCAACTTCCACAATAAAAAAAAGATTAAATTTTTCGAAAAAAAAATTAACTAATTGGTAAATTAAATCGGTAAGCTACGTTTAAAGGGATTCCGTTAGATAAATTCTAAAAGTAACGATTTCAAATCCCATGATATAACTGGGAAAATATCTTTAAACTCCCCTGAGTTGTTTTCGTTAAATGAAACGTGAAATTATTAAGTGAAAGGACGTTACCAAAAAACCCCTGCCTTTTGCGGACCGAACCCAGGCCCCCAAAGGGACTTCAGTTACTACCCCGATAGTTGACTTGGGCCCCCGGGGCCCGGGTTAATTTATCGGTATTCTCGCTTGGGATGATTATTTTTCTTGGTGCATCTTCATGATTTGGGGGGAAATGGTTTGGGGGGAAAAACCCCCGTGGGAGGGTTTTTAAAGACACTGAATATACTAGTGCCCCGGCAATTTGGAGCGAGGTCCCACGGTTTAAAAATTATTCTCTTTTTCTTTCCGTTTTTACTTTTTTAGTGGGTTTACTTTATTCCTTTTTACCCGATTCCAATTTTTTCCCAAAGGGAAATTTCTTATCGATGAGGGGGATCGAAACTCAAATTTTCTCGATTTGAGAAAAAAAAACCCCCTTTTGGGGGCCCCAGGTCAAACGAATGAACTTTTTTATGGCCTTTGGGATGAAATTTAAAATTTTCTCTCACCGGTTTTTTGTCTTAAGTTTTCAGGCACATTTAGTTTTAACCCCAAAAAATTGGGGGAAAAAATAAAAAAAAACCCCCAAAATTGGAAAAACCATAAAATTAAACCCTTGGGCGGGGGTTTGATCCCGCAAAGGGGGTGGGTTTTTTTAAACGTCCTTTTCCCCCCTATCTCTCTTCATCGTTTCATTACACCCGCTCATTTCGTACCCCCGTTTACCTAGCGTTGGTGGGGGCTTTGCAGCATAAAAAAAAACCTTTATTGCTTTTCACCCTCTCTTCGTAACCCCCTATAACCTAGCTTTTGGGGGGTCGTTGAGGAACAAAAAACCCTAGAAAGACATAGGAAACTCTTTTTTTTCCGGGATAAAAGCAACAAATCAACCAAAACAATTATCACCCTTTTCTGGAAAACTACTCGTCTGGGCTCGGACCCAAAAGGGGCCCAACCCCTCCCCCAACGGCCCGAATGGGTCCGGCCGGGGGAAAAACCCCCCCGTCTAACCCTCCCCCCACCCCAGTCCCCCGAAAAATTACAAAGGTTTTTTATGTTATTCAAACCAACCAAAACTGGGTTTTTCCCGCCATTGCTCATGACATATTTAAACCCCCTTACCAAACTTTCATCTTTTTAAAAACAAACCCCCAACCCTTTTTTACTTCAGAAAACCCCTTCTATACCCAAGAAATTTTTACTTTAAAGTCACCTAGTCAACCCTCCCCTCATCTTTTCAGTTTATCCATCCTTTTTTACTTATTTTCCCTTTTTATTTTAAAATTTTTCTTTTGGTTAAAAAAATTACAAATCTTTTAAAAAAAACAAACAAAGTCATATTGTAAGATATGTCATTTGTGTACCGATTTCCTCGAGAGATGTTTAAAGGAATAAACACTACTATTACTACTACCAGGAGATCACGGTGTTATCCGCAAGGTTGGCGTGTTATACTGACGTATCCAAGGTTCGAGCTGAAGCCGTCAGAGGGTCAAGAGGTGATAAGACATACGTCACGTGTACTGGGTGCAGTGAAAAAACGACTGCATCTTGAGACGTAGTACTATTACTTGTGATCATCATCTTCTTATCACACGAAAACAAGGCAAAGAGATGGGATTTAGCCGGCTAAATCATTATCGCTAGCAGTAGTAACTGAAGTCACCGCTGGGCGTGGTTCGAGTCCCGCATAAGGCATGGTGTTTTTGTAAATGTCCTTTCACCTATCATCACTTCATCGTTTCATTATCATCCGCTCAGTCGTACCCCCGTATAACCCAGCTGATGGTGGGGTCGTTGAGCAAACTCTCTTTCTTTCATGTCTCCCCTATCGGTATGTCACGCCTCTACTGCACAGTGTAAAGCGTTCCACTGACATGTGCACATTCCTGACAGTCACTACGATTGTTCTTATGTCACGTTGAGGTGAAATGTCGTGTTTGATTCATGCGAACAGCACGGCTGTCGCTAGAGCAGGCGCGACTATAGGCACGTGGCGTGAGGTGGAGTATTGGCACTACTGGACCGCGTCTGGTTGCCAAGCTACGGGGGGGGGATGTTGTCATCACGCTCTAGTACAGCTTGGCAGCGATTAGCGCGGGCTGGACCGCTCGAGAGATCTGCGCGGAATTTTACACGCTTCTTCACAGATATATTGGCGACCGTATTCGCGTAAATCGTGTGAATAGAGAGATATTGGTGAGCGGAATCGTGTGAATCGTGTGAGTTGAGAGATTTATTGGTGACCTAATTATCATGTGTCGCGAGTTGAGAGATATATTGGTGACCTAAACCTCATGTGTCGTTTGATGTAAGAGATATATTGGTGACCTAAATCTCATGTGTCGCGAGTTGTGAGATATATTGGTGACCTAAACCTCATGTGTCGCGTGAGTTAAGAGATATATTGGTGACCTAAATCTCATGTTCGCGTGAGTGGAGTGATATATTGGTGGCCTAAACCTCATATGTCGTGTGAGTCAGAGATATATTGGCAACCAAAACCGACTGTGATGTGATTCATAAATAATTCTGATCATTTCGGTAACAATTCGTTATTATCCTAAAAAAAATGACTCAAGTCATTGTTCCTCAATTGAGGCCAAGGAAGAGAGGGTAGGATCGTTCTGACGGGGCACCACCAGGATGATTCACCATCACAAGTGATGATTAATATTAATTTCAATAATCGGTGAAATCTGCTCAACCGGTGACATCAAACACGCCTTGTTTATATAACACAGTGTATTGTATTCATTGAAGGCGCGAGAATCTCAAAATATCTGACTGTACAAAAATAATAATTTTTTTGTGATCGAAAGAAGAACAGTAATTGATTCGAATGTAATTCGTGTTGACAACGATATGTTTTTAAAAGTGTGATATCTTCTCATGTGGGCCTATTAAACAAGATTCGCTCATTCAGCGGTCGATAATTACTGCACACGATCTGTCGGTTCGCGTCATTCAGTGCGCGATTGATAGACGTGCTACGTTCGATACCTCTCGTCACGTGATACTCCACAATGACACTGTTTGTTGTTGTTGTTGTTGTTGTTGTTGCTATGAAGAAGTTGGGAGCCATGTGGCTATGACATGTCACGTGCATCACGCAACTACACGGGTAAGTCGTGGGTCGTAAGGAGTGAGTCGCGGGTCGTAAGGCGTTATGTATTGGTCGTGAAGGCCCATTCACAATGTGAGCTCAACAATTGCGACCAAAATGACAGCTGATTTTAACAAAGTGGGTTTCAACAGGAAACAGCGAGACAATTGAGTCGTTAGTCTTCCAATACCTTTCTTGCCCCCCCCTTGCCCCCCCCCCCCCTTGCCCCCCCCCCCTTGCCCCCCCCCTTGCCCCCCTTGGCCAAAAGTTGAGGGGGTCCACCCGCCCGGTTCAGACGCCAGTGTATATAGGTCCTGCGTCTATGTCCAGGCGTAAAGGTATTATAAGAGGGAACATTTCGAGCATTTGATTGCAATCAACAAAATGGATGACAACTGTGTGACATACGCCCTTCTTGAAGTAACATCGTCTTCAGCAAGTAGGCCTACTAATGATGACCTTTAAATGATTAGGTTCAAAGCTTTTGACCTTTTATACACTCTTTTGTTGACTTCCTATGTGTATCATTTTATTGTTTTGTAGATTAATGGAAGCCTGGATTTTCACATAAATCATTATTATTATATTTCTGCCTCTACGGCTCGCGACTAGATATTATATAAACGATAGTATTGAAGTAATATATCACAATATATTGAATAGTGACGATTCGATAAGGTCAGCTGACCTCAACGAGTAGTAAATAAACATAGTTTTCATGTAGCCAGATCTATAGTATTCATTTATAAACAAACAATCAAAAATGAAGTCTAAAACATGACTGGTCAACATGGTATAAAGTATAGCCACAATATGCAGTAAAACCAATCCATTGATATTGACGTTTTTTCTTCATATTGGATTCAGCGACGCACTAGCGAAGATGTATTGGCGTCGGATGGATGATTAATGAGATGATGGGATGATGAGATGAAGGTTCTTGGGTAATGAGAAGGATATAGTGGGAAGGAAGCGGTCATGGCCGACTTATTGTAGGAACCATCCCGGCATTAGCCTAGACCATAGAGTAATGAAACCTCCTTAATCTATGCCTAGACTACAGAGGAAAACCATGAAAATCCCTGTAAAGATGGTCGGCGGCGGGGATCGAACTGGGTTCGGAATTCCCCTCGCCTCCCGGATAACATGAAGCGAGCGCGTTAACCACTGCGCTGCATGTGCCGATAGGACGTTTTTGTTGTAACTATTTAATTGTACAATTGACTGGAGTGAAATTGTAATATTGATCATATCGATCATTGATTGATTATTGTTTGCTTAACGACCCCACCAACAGCTAGGTTATTTGGGGGTACGAATGAGCAGGTTACAATGAAAGTATAAGAAGTGTTGATAGGTGACATCTAATACCTGATGCGGGACTCGAACCCACGCTCAACAGTGATCTCAGTTCCTAAAGCGATGCCTCAGCTGACTGAGCTACCCGTATGTTTCCCTAGTGTTGTTTTAGGTGATCAAACTATACTGAGCGTGTTGAATGGCGATGTGCGTAATAGCGAGTCAATTGAACCAGGACACTCGTGATAAGCTTTCCGAGCCCATCGATAACCGCCTAACCCCTCCGAGGGGGGGAGAGGGAGGGAGAGAGAGGGGGGAGAGAGAGAGAGAGAGAGAGAGTGAGAGAGAGAGAGAGAGAGAGAGAGAGGGAGGGAGAGAGAGGGAGGGAGGGAGGAGAAGAGATGGAGAGATGGAGAGATGGAGAGAGAGAGAGAGAGAGAGAGAGAGAGAGAGAGAGAGAGAGTGTCCGACTGTCTTACATCAATTTGCATGGGTTCGTTGTTTGGGTATATTCAGGAGCATTTAACAACTGTATTATGTACTCTACATTGAATCCTCCTAGGCAATAGACTAGACTGGGTTTGATTGGTCTCGCATAATGTTTTGATTGTTCCGTACGGTTTTGTTCATTCGCTATATAGTTATATTTAGTGTAAGTTTTTAGGGTTCAGAGGCGCGTCGACAGCGAGGTCATCTAGCGCCTATGTTCATGTTATAGTTAGTTAGTTAGGTTTATCTGTTGTTGGATAGAAGGAAGGAGTCGGTCGTGACTGGTACCATATCCCCATTAAATAACCTAGCTGCTAGTGGAATCCACCCTGCATGGAAGCTTGTGCAAAAATGAGAGTAAATTAATAAATATAAATACACACACCCACACATTATTTAGTTACCCTGATTTAAATACCTATCATTGGTTCGTTTGAGATGAATGGCTTGTTCGAATTAAAAGGAATGTGTCAATGAGGCTAGTTTCCATTAAATATTATATGTTATTTTCATTTCCTTTTGATAGTGAATTTAAATAAAATATCTAGAAAGATTGGTTGGGCAACTGTGACATAATTGAATTTGACAGTCTGAGTTTAATTCTAATTCATAGACTCGAGATTATTTAAAAAGAAAATGCCCGTGGAATATTTTTCATTCGAAAGTACCCTCGTTCGATATTCTCCTTTGAAAATGTGGCGCATGTACGGTGCTGCTCAGACAGATCGAACGGCAACTCACCGAACTACCAGCGTATCAGCTGTTCCAACCGCATGCTGCATTCGGCCGGTCGCTAAATCATAATGTCATCGTGGTCGCGGATCGGGCAATAAATACTTAATTGATTATTAATTGATTCCATGCTCGTTACGTTTTCGCGTAATAGTTTCGCGTGAGAACTATGAAGTGGTTGGTGAGTAAACACAATTATCTGTTATCTTTAGGTGTATTTATACTGAGATTATTCGTGAAGAGTCGTTCTTGGTGAAATGCCGGTGTGGGCCTAGTATTTAGAGGTTAGAACGTTCTAGATTCTCTCTCTTGTCAAGCCCTAGCCTGGAAGTTGGTTCCTAATTTATTTATAGACTCAGTTTATTTCTTAAATATGGTAAATGTAATTTCTATCTTCCAAATTTTATTGGTTTCTAAGATATAATTTGTATTCACGAAAGAAGACAGTCGTCTACCAACTAAATAATTACAATCACTTCCTTCAACTTGGAGGATTTAACGATTTTGGAAGTTGCAGTTGTGTTTCTCATTGTAATCCTCGTCCTGACAAATCATAAGGCCTACCATAAAAGTTACAAATATAAAAATATAACTGATATTAGCGAGTTTTATATTGGTAGACTCCCTTCTTCTTTCATGGATAAGAGTATAGGGCCTAGTATGCCTAGTATGCCTACAGATACTCACTTTGAAAGTTAAATTATAGCTAAAATATGTATCAACATCACAGCCCATCAATGTGACATCCATGTGTGAATGTTGATTGATTTGGGCTTACATACATTATTGAATTCGAACCTGGAGTTGAGAAGGAGATTAGAATTTTTCTCTGATTTTATATTATCTGATTGCTCCACTTCTTGAGGCAGTATTTAACTATTTATTTTCACAATTTTTCCAGATGCGTTTATGTAAATGTAGTATGCGTATGTTTACCCGAATGTGCCAAAGCTTATTTCCTTAACGTTAGACCTTGGAGAAATTCATTAATTCTATTATCAACAGTAGAGCTAGTTCAAGTTTAAACGAAAGGAACGAAAGTGAAGTAAATGAGAGGGACGTGTAATCAATGTAGGCCTATAGCAGTAGTTTTAAACAGTGTTTCGCAGACATTTATTCACGTTAGTTGTAAACAATGGCAGAGACCGCGTCGATCGCCAGGGATATTACACACAATCATGCATGACTTTTTTTTTCAATGATGCTTAACGACCCCACCAACAGCTAGGTTATATGGGGGTACGAATGAACGTGTGATAATGAACTATGAAGTGATGATAGGTGAAAGGACGTTTACAAAAACCCATACCTTATGCGGGACTCGAACCCACGCCCAACGATGACTTCAATTACTACCGCTAGCGATAATTGACTTGCCACCGGGGCGGCTAATGCTGCTTAACGACCCCACCAACAGCTAGTTATACGGGGTACGAATGAGCGGTGATAATGAAACTATGAAGTGATGATAGGTGAAGGACGTTTACAAAAACCCATGCCTTATGCGGGACTCGAACCCACGCCCAAGGGTGACTTCAGTTACTACCGCTAGCGATAATTGACTTAGCCACCGGGGCGGCTGCATGACTATAAATATGTTCACAAGAAATATAGACCATTTTCTCACTTTTCTGATAGAAATGTATTCTTTGCATTGTTGTCAAATGATTAACAAAAGAGATATAGGAGACGCCAATAGATCTTAATTATTATTATAATGTGTCGCTAAACCCCATGAAAAGTGAAGATATGGGCCCGTTTTCACGGACCAAAATATATGGCGTCCAATGGAAAAATTAAGACAACACAATTTTCAAATGTGTATGCTCAGAAAGTAATTTTGGTAACATTTTCCAAGTAGGCCTAGTCCTGAGAGATCCTATCGATGGTTTTCATACCTTAGGCCTACGGTTTAGGCCTACTCTTCCACCCTGATTGTCTTCCAAAGATGAAAGATGTGCCAGTTGATTATTGTTTTCATTATGTAGCTGGACAATTGATCCTCAATCTCAGATGAGTATCCTCCATTTTATCAATAAAATATAAATTTATTTTTTTGGAAATGTGAGCCAAATTTCGTTAACTCGATCGATACTTGATTGTAGGCCTATTAGAACAATATTAAGGTTCGGTTCCTCAAAACTTCCGTCGTAATCGTATTATATTTGAAAAACGATAATTTTCCATTTTCAAAGATGGAGCTTTACCAGAATTTTTCAATACTTCCAGTGTTAGCCTTCCATGGACACATTATCAAACTTTCAGCTTCGCACGAAGTTTTCAATTCATCTCCCCCATTATTCTTATGCCAATAAACTATATTATTAGTGATGCGGTTAAATTGAATAGGCCTACCTGCTACTTTAGGAAGGGATGACCGAGGGGGACCGACAACTTGACATTTTAGTGTGCACTTACCTGACATTTTTTCTCAATTTTTTCTTTTCTTCTATTTTTCTAATTATTTTTTTTAGATTTTAAAATTATTTCGACTTTTTTTCATTTTTCTTGTTTTTTTTTTATTTCAAGTATTCTTTTTATTTTTTTTTCTGATTTATTGGATTTTCTGATTTTTCTTCATTTGTTTGATTTTCATTTATCTATTTTTTCATTTTTTTCTTCAAAGTGTACATCTGATTTCTTCAGCCATTAACCCCTCAGAAGGGACTTAATTCGCGTCAAAGTCAACCCCTAAACTTACTAGACCCAGTGGCCCTATATAATTGGCCCTATAGTCGCTTCATGATACGATTCCTTTGATTATCGTGAAACCCAAGTTCATACAGTTCTAGAAAAGGTTTGTCAAGATAAATAACATCAGAAGTGATTTCTCGCAGCCACAGCTCAACAGGTTGTTATTCCCTCCAGGAACCACGGTAGTTGCCGCTACATCTGGGGTTGAGTAAACACATAACGCAATGTAAATTTTTATCGAAAATTGAAACAAACGCTTCAGACACTGAAGTTACCGCTGGGCGGTGGGTTCGAATCCCGCGTAAGGCACGTTTTTTTTTTGTGAACGTCCTTCACCTATCATCAATTCATAATTTCACTATCACCCGCACATTCGTACCCCCTGTATAACCTAGCTGTTGGTGGGGTCGTTGAACAAAATTGAAAAAAAATGATACAATTAATTGTTTTATTGTTTATCAAGGCTAACGATAGAAGGTAGGATCGTTCGGGACTACACGAGTGATCTCGACACTCCAAACAATAATTGGATATAATGAAGTCTTCAATAAACTATAACATCTCAATGTATCATTCCAGAGAGAGTAAATAATTTACAACTCAAATATTGCATTGGGGGGGAAAAATAAAAGATAAGATTAGATTTTTTTACATATAAAAAGATAAGAATTGAAAAACTAAAATATAGAAATGAATACAATCTACAAAAGATACATAGGATAAGAGAACTGAAACTTCCCTCACAACTTTACCCCCTCGCCCATGTCCCCGCCGCATGTTCGGGCTACGGGCTGGCCGATAGCGCCATGTCTCGACTAACCACGTGTCGTCTGTTTGCAGTATACGGCGCTGTGACGCGCGCGATGTTCGAACGACGCGCCACGCTTGGTGGCGATGCAATGGCGGCCCGACGCGTCAACGGGGCCGCAGCCGTCCTGCTGGAAGTCACCAAGGCGTCCTGCTGGAAGGTCCTGACCTGCTTCGGACTGGCCAGTAAGTCACATACCTTATACTGCCATCATATGCGCGCGCAGCTCCATGGCGCAACTTGAGAATACATTATCCAGGGAGGCCATTTGGCGGAATATCAGTTTTAGCTGATAACTTTTGAATGGTTGAGATATCGAAATTCTGAAAACAAGGAAGCACAGATATTTCAATACTTTCAAATGGCGTAAGATATAACTATTTGTCTTATTACATTACATAATCGGCAGACCTACGCTTAAAAATATGATTTTTAGCATTTTTAGTCTTAGGCCCCTATACGCCTGACAATTAGACAATAGTCCATCACATCTGTAAATGTTTCCGATGAAAACAGGAGTCCGTGTAATGTTGATTCTGTCCAGAATATTTTTAGCTTCAAATCGTTTATACACTATACATAGCCGACCGACAGTTCCTCAAGAGTCCATGGGAGTCGATATAGCAGAATATCAGTTTGATATATCAGACCCCACCATCACCTAGGTTATGTGGGGGTCTACGATTGAGTGGATAGTTCACAAAAACTCGCCCATTGCTGAATGGAACCCACCCCGACTTGACCCCAGATCTAAAGCAGTGCCACTTAGCCGACTGAACCAGAGGGAGCCATTGGTTCAGATATTCGGACGTTGTTAGATACCGTACGTTAGACGGTAGACGCGTGGAGCAATACAGACAAACCAGTGCAATTTGTACGACGGTGAAAGCACATTTTGTGGTTTCTAATAGATACTGGTAGTACTGCTGTGGAACGCTGTTCGGCACCAGGAGTTAACAACTCCTGGAATCCGTTTACACTTGCCATGGAATCCCTTGAAATCCCTGGAAGCACTTGAAATCCTTGAAATCCTTGAAATCTCTTGTAATCCCTGAATTCTCTTGAAATCTCTGAATCCCCTTTAAAACCCGAAATCCTCTGAAATCTGTTGAAATCCCTGAAATCTGTTAAATCTCTGAAATCTCTTGAAATCCCTGATATCCTCTGAATCCCTGAAATCCCTGAAATCACTTGAAATCTCGAAATCCCTTGAAATCCCTTGAAATCCCTGAAATCACTTGAAATCTCTGAAAACTCTTGAAATCCCTGAAATCCTCTGAAATCGTTTGAAATCCCTGAAATCTCTTGAAATCCCTGAAAGCCCTGAAATCTCTTGTAATCCTGAATTCTCTTGAAATCCTGAATCTCTTGAAATCCCTGCAATCCCTGAAATCCCTGAAATCCCTTGAATCTCTGAAATCCCTTGAAATCCCTGAAATCTCTTAAAATCTCTGGAAATCTCTTGAAATCCCTGAAATCCCCTGAAATCTCTTGAAATCCCTAGGAAGTCTCTTGAAATTCCTGAAATCCCTTGAAATCTCTTGAAATCTCTGGAAATCTCTTGAAATTCCTGAGATCTTTGAAATCCCTGAAATCCCTTAATTGAAATCCCTTTAAATCCCTATGCAGTCTCTTAAAATCCTGAAATGTCTGAAATCACCTGAATGTTGAAATCTGAAATCAGGTGTACCATATTAGCGAGTTGTAAACCGCTCTATCGGTACGATAGCTTCAATCCAAGAGGCTACCAACTGCAAAGCTTGTGTGATATGCGAGGGAGGGGTGGAGGGAGGGGGAGGGGCTGGTTTATGCGATTCTTTACGACCACCAAGAGGCCAATGTATAAGTTGTTTGCATTCGGTCTATTATGCTAAATAGCTTGTGGTCTATTAGCGACATCGCCCTCCTCGGTTCTGAGAAACGAATAGACACGATCGTAAATTGTCCTTTCCAGTTGATTAAATCAGGAAACTCATAAGGTCCTTGGAGATGGCGTAGCCAGCAGGAACTAATTCAGCATCCCAGTTGGCAGTCACCAGAGGAAACAGTTCCCACCAGGGTGATTATGTTTGAGAATATGTGAATGTTATCATGGACCGACCGTATTTTAGGAGGCTTA
>OU015466.1:31970226-32024591 GCA_907164805.1 Brachyptera putata | reverse complement strand
CTCTGTTGCAAGTTATGTGCTAAAGGTCTATCATTAGCGAGGAATTGACTGCGATTCCTTCATCCTCTGAGGATGTTAATAACACAGTGTTGTGCGGCTCCCAATCCCTCTCCGTGTCACGTGGTATTTCCCCGCGGGTCAGGCAAGCTATCACGGCCTCACTATTCCAACTGTTATCTGATGCGTCTCGCGCAGGCGCAGTCTAATATATATTAGGTCATTGCCTCCACCGTCCATCTTTCAGTTTTTTTCGCGGTTTTTTCCCTCTGTAGTCTAGGCTTTCTTTCCTCCATCCTTTCCATTTCCTGAGAAGCCTTCATCTTATCATCCCATCATCTCATTAATCCTCCATCCGACACCAATAGATCTGGGTTATCATGTCATTCTAGTCAAAGTACCGACTAGGCTCTTAGATTGTCAAAACTTATTCCACAATTGCTCAATTCGTTCTATGGGAGTGTCGTCACTGGGTATAACTCTCTATACTGTGCCTACATCTTGGTTGGAGTAACCCGAACCATTTTATATTCACTCTTAACCTCTCTAAGCTACACAGTAAAACAGATTGGCCAATTTGATACTTTAATAATATTATCTTCCATTTTACTGACATGAATCCTCGTTTTATTACACGTCGCTTCGCGCGGCGTACAAAGCGGCATGGTTCAATTCGAAGCACTTAGATCAAACCATATAATTGACTTTGTGAAGCTTTGTATTTAAATTACTCGTGCATAGAGTAATTATGGTATATTTATTATTGTATTACAATGTTTTGAATTGTGTGCCTCGTAAAGTCGTGTTATTTTGTGAGGCGGAGGGTAAATATTATGCAGTATTAAAAGAACAGAGGTCTTGCTGAATTACAAAGAAGGCCCAGATTTGTTTCAAGAATTAGTTTGGGAGAGAGCTTAAGGGGGTGCGTGCACGGTGCTTACTCATATCGAGAAATTATCTTTACTATTTTTTTTCCATTTTCAAAACTCGGGGCCCATATTACCAATAATAAAAATGTGCTAATTAAGCTAATTATTCAATTGCAGTACAAAAATAACATTGGTAACCAAGGGTAATAACAAGTTAATCCACTAATCATCCCTTAATCAACAAATTTATTATTCGTAATACTGGGCCTCAGATTGTTGCGAGCATTATTGTAGTAATTAACTTGATACTGAAAAGTTCATGATTCGTTTGCTATCTCTCAATTTGTTTTAACAAATAATTGAATAACAGTTCACATTACCCAGCATTTTCACAGTTTCTCGTTTTCTTGCGTCCATCGCTCCTTGCACCCGTCTTTGTGATGATCGCGCTCTCTTCTGCATGACAGTTCAACTGAGGTTGTTACTTTGCAACGTAACAACACTCGCATTGAGCTTATTAAAGAAGAGCAGATGTCGTTCAACTAGGGAACTGTTTTTCACAAAGCAAGATACCTTTGTGTACCCTAACGTCAACTTCTTGGCGTCGTCTATAACGTCTCTTAATGATGACTGTATGGCATGGGCTTTTCATGCACCCTAGACGAATATCAAGCAACGAGACTCGTGGAAAATACACTGGCTCTCACTTATATGATTTGTTCAACTTTAATTATTTTTAATGCTGCTTAACGACCCCATCAACAGCTATGTTATACGGGGGTACGAATGAGCGGGTGATAATGAAACGATGAAGTGATGATAGGTGCAAGGACGTTTACAAAAACCCATGCCTTATGCGGGATTCGAACCCACGCCCAACGATGACTTGAGTGTCTGAAGCGGTGCCTCAGCTGACTGAGCTAACGAGGGCGGTGACGACATTAAAATTTGCATCGAAACTAGGAAAACGCAGCATAAGCGTTGTAAGATGAGTGATTTCAAAAAAAATCAATTTTAATTTTGAGTTATTCTTCAGTTAAAATAATGACATGTCAAATATTTTACCATGTTGAATCATAATCTGACAATAAATAATATCATTATTATCATTATTGATCAATTAATTAGATAATGATCCTTGATTGATTGATTATTAGATAATCATGCATCCAATATATTCCAATTTTTATCGAAAAGAATACATATCAAAACATATTTCGTAGGTTCGTTTGTATAATTACCTTCTTTAGCCTTTGACGTAAATTAGAGTTGTATTTTTCCACCACGTCTCGATCACGTGCCCCTGACACAACACAATAGATCAACCCGCGGCACATGGCAGCCACACAAGTTGCGAACTGCGTGCTCAGTAATCGAGGCCTCCAACATCAGGTATTGTCAATTGACGGATTCAACAAGCATTGATAGCAGCCATTGTTCCATTCAAGACGATAATAATTGGTCGATCGTTATTTCCTGGTGGCAAGGTTTTCAACTACCATTTCCGTGATGCGAGTCTTTTCAATAGGCCTACAGCCTTTGTGACTACGTCAAAGTTTTGTTTTACATTGAAATTGAGATACTTTCAATCATTCAGAAGAAAAAAGTACACGAAATGTGGAAATTTTTCTCACCTGTAAGAAGAGAGCAATTTGTGGAAGGCGAATGCATGTTATAGAAGTACGATGCATGTAAAACCTGTGAAGGTATATAATTCCATCTTATAGAAGCATAAGTTTGACAATTTCAGGTGTTCCCTTTTGGGTTATGAAAGAGATTGAAGAAAGTAAATCGAGCTTAATAGGAAACATCAACAATATAATATTGTAACAATACAAATTTACATTCGATTATCAAAAGATACCTTGACCTGTTACACATTCCATACAAAAAATCTCTCGTCAGACAGCGCATGCGCAGCTTTCTTCTCATATAATTCAATTTTCAATATCCGCCCATTTCATCTCATTTAATTCAATAAAGAACAGTTCGTTTTCATGTACAGTAGGCCTGCACATAATTATTTGACTATTCATCTCAGATTTTATTTTTGATGAGCTCCTTTCTGTGTTCCCAGTCCATGTTTATTGGACCGGATAACTATTTGAAGAACAGAAACGGTTGTCAGATGTGAACAAGAAAGAGAATGACAATAAAGAAGAAAGAAGGGAAAAAAGAGTCACTCTCTATTCTACCAAACGATCGCCATATATTTGTGAAGAAATAGCTCGACGGCAGTTGTTTGATTTGGACAGGACTGAGCTCTGACGTGTGCTCTCGCAGATATTTATCAAGGAGAATGTGGATTTGTTTTGCCACGATTGTGAACACGTGTGTGGAAATATTCGGACGGCAAGATAATGTTCTGGGAAACGGAAACAGGGATGACGGGGGAAAAGTCCGCATTTACGCTCATGTATATTAACTTACCTAAATCAGTTACCGGTTCCTTGAAAACATGCCACGACCGACTCCTTCCCACTATTCAAAAACACCTAATAAAATAACCTTTCATCTCATCATCCCATCATCTCATTTATCATTCACCGACGCCAATAGATCGTAGTCATCAACAGTGCGTCGGTAAAACCAATATATATATATATATAAATGAATAGTTAATTGTGGATCACGAATTAAATCTTTTGATCACTCACCCTTCCACAGATTCACACTATAGTGATGTCCCTGATAAACGCAGTCAATTCATTGTCACTGTATGTTCTATTATTCCTGCACGACCTCCAAAATCTCACTTATCGTCCAATGCCATGAGCTAGTGCCAATCTTGAGGCCTGTATCTACGAGAGATGAAGGTTCCGAGCGACCGTTCCCCCTATCTCACAACACTAGCGCGCGGGTGGTTCAAACCTTCATCTCGTGTGAAAGTTGTAGCCATGAGAGAAGGAGGTTCCGAGCGACCGTTCCCCCTATCCCACAACACTAGCGCGCGGGCGTTTCAAGCTTTCATGACTAGTGGAAAGACGTATACCACGGTCTTTACCTTCATCATACGAGATCATTCACAAACATCCTCGCAGGACAGATGAATGTATTTTGTGTGTCGATCGATTGATGACGTCATAATTGATCATGTCACGTGACATGATCTCGGTAGCGGTTATTGGCGCGTGATGACGTCACAAGGGACGATTTGGTGTTCTGATCGTATGATCGCCAGTGATGACTACGCGGATAAGAACTGAATGTGAAATATCAGGTTTTTACGTTTCTACACGTAACTTGAGACTATTAGAGAAACTGTTACAAAGCTATTATATTGATTATCAGATAAGATGAGAGATCCGCTACCAATATAACAAAACACAAATATCACCGTTAGGTTCTTCGGTTGTGTTTTTTTCAAGTTCCAAGATTTTTCAAGACGAGGTTTACGATAGTAAAAACAACTACGTATTTGAAAAGTAGGCCTACTGAACCCTTGATGTTACAGGCTAGGACTATGATTGGTTAATCCTACACAAGCTACCTGTCATGGCAACATCTTTAGTCTCTGTGTGTTTACATTGTTGTTATAAAAAATTATAGCTGGGCTTCGAAATGTGATGAATTATTGGAGTCCAAGAGGCCGTGACTTTGTTTTTACAATCTATTGTCATTGTGGATCAATTTTATTGTGAAAGGTTTCTTGAAATATATTGAAAATTTAATTTTGGAGAAATAGTTTTTCTACTTCAAGTCAGCTAGAAATAGTTGTTATACTCGGGAGCACGGCATGGTATTTTGAGGCTCTCTGGACTCGATTTCTCCAAGGCAAGGTGTATGGAGTTACGCGAGCACATTTCACCCAAGTCCAGGTGTCTAGGGTTTTCATAAGTAATCATCTAAATGTGTCACTCACCTCACAACGCATGCACATGCTGTGTTTTCCTAGTCCTATATAAGTTCAATTGACACTTGTGGAAGCTTGACCTTGGCCAATGAAGATCCAATAATCATTATACAATCTGCGTTGTCAGTCGAATCAAGTGGGTCCGAGTCTCCCTGGCGCCCTCGGTAGCTCAGGCAGTTGGTCAGTTTCTGCATGCTCTAGGCCTATTGTTTCAGTTAACTGAAGTCATCGTAGGGCGTGGATTAGAGTCCCGCGTAAAGCATGGACTTTTGTGAACGTCCTTTCACTCATCATCACTCCATATAATCATAATCACCCGCTCATTCGTACCCCCGTGTAACCTAGCTGTTGGTGGGGTCGTTATAAGCAAACAGAAGTCATCGGACCGCCATTCAACTATCAACTCACTCATTCGTGGACCCAAATAACCCAATTATCGGTGGGGTCAAACAATAATGACAGAGCCACCCTCCGTAGCTCATTCATCCAAGCATCGCTTTGAGACACTGTGATCACCATTGGGCGTGGGTTCAAGTCTCTTAGTTCTCGTTACGTTACTAGTTCACTTAGCGCCGGAATTACCAACGTGGGATTAGCTCTAACTGGCAGTTTAAAGTTGTTTTACCCGTGCTATTTGTCGTCACCAAGTATCAGATAAAGGCTAACTGGACTCGGTAATAAGGGCCTTTATCTACTTCTAGTTCCAGTTAATTTTATCAGCATTATCCTAACTATGTCACAGCTCGAATTATTCTTAAATATACGATATTACAAACAAAAATATGAGAAAAAGATCATACAAATGAGAAAGGACAAAAATTATTACTGTTCATATTCTTCTAGATAGCACATAGCAAAATTCGGCACTTCATAGCTTCATCATTAACTAATTATTGGTTATTATTAATTGTTATTATCAAAACCCATTAACTGGTAATAACCTATAGCTATGTCGACATAGAGTCGTCAAGAAAACTATAAGAATCAATCACTACAAACTGTATCTTTGTAACAACTAATTAACTTCCAATAGATTCTCACCTAGTAATAACAATAATCCACTATAAGCCGTTCTAATAGCTACTCAGCTAAACGATACACCAGCAACAGTTCATTTACTTTACTCAGAGATAATTACCCTCTAAGGCGTGACGTCACGTTCGATAGTTGTTTGGATAGCTCATATCGAGGTGGTTATCAGATTTACCAACTTTATAATAGACACTCTGTTTGTGTACCAACCTAACCAAACAAGACGCCGGCGTGCTCGATCAGGTTTATGGGCTGGCATCAGACTAAGCTGGCTTGAGAGATGGAAAGATGGGGGAACGATAACATCTCCAGCCTGTAACGGTGTGAAGAGGGAAGATAAATAATATTGAGAGGGTAAGGATGAATTGGTGTCTATGGGAGGCTGTATCTAGGTCGGGGGAATGGGTTGTCGGATATGGAGAAATGTCCCGGGCATCTGGGATTTTTTTTTTTTTTGGATGAGCGATAGCGTATACTTCCAGACCACACTTATGTTTATATATTTTTATAATAGGCCTATACAGAACGACTTTCATAAAATACAAGTTGGAATAAAACTAGTTTCCTTTGGTACCAGTTTCATTGATTGTTTTCAAATATTTATATAGCCGGGATCGAGATGGAATGGAACTATAGTTTCCTTTGGATACAGATTCAGTAATCCCTTATGGAACTTTGTATGTTTGAAATCTATGAAATCACCTGAAATCAAGTGGACACCAAATTTGCGAGTTGTAAACCCCTCGACATAATCAAGTTCGTTTTAAAATTCAATTCCATCTCAAACAGAGAATACATTCTGCAATAGACAGCTTATTAACATATTCATGACACACGAATATCATGCATCATTCATGCAATAATATAGTTGTTGAGTATCCTTGGAAGAAACTAGGAATTGCTCTCTGATGTTGAAGATGAAAGTGACGTATAAAGTTTCAAGTTTGGTCAAAACACTCGAATGCTATTGATGATCCCGCTCTGTCTTCCCGATGACGTCACGGGCCCCACGTCTGTCATCGTCTGCTCCTGCATCCTCCCTCAGGATCACCACCGTGGCTCGGTCGAAGCCAAAGTCCGGTCGGCCGTGGGTTCGAGTCTCGAATGAGGCATGGGTTTTTGTAAACTCACCGTCCATCTTTAGATGTTTTTCCCGTGGTTTTCCTCTGTAGTCTAGGCTAGGGATAGTTCATACAGTATAGGTCATGACCGCTTCCTTTCCAATATTATTCCATTTACCTAAGAAAACTTCATCTCATCAACTCATTAATCATTCAACCGACGTCAATAGATCTTAGTTATCATTATAGTGCGTACAAATGAGAAATAAATAAATAAAGAGTGATAAGAGATTTGATTGTTTCAGTTTTGGTGACCAATAGGCTATTGTGAAGTGTGCGCTTATCAAGGTATTATTTATGGTTTGATGACAGTATCTTTTAACGGGAAACGAAAGGGAAACTATTTGTGGTCGCCCATAGGAAGCAACTGATACGTATTGTGAGGTCAAACATTTCTTCATATATTTGTAGATATTTATAGATATTATGATGATTTCTTCGGATTAACAATGAACATACATGTGGGCTGTGCCATTATTAATTCACTAGCTGGAGTTTTGTGATTATTCGTCGCATATAATGATGACGTACACGTCAAGGAGTTCACTCTATCGTTCTGTTTAACAAAACTTGGCCCTCTTTTCCCCTTCCTCATGAGCTCACATGAAAAATACGACATCCTTATTTTTAAATTCATTTAAAAAGGAGGTGATCCTTCCACTGTCCCACTATTTCTAGGAAAAAATATTTCTTTATTGCAAACTAGACGATTGTTTTTTTTTAAACTACTATTTCCTTTTTTTTTCTTGGAGGGAACACGGCTCAGAGTTGATTAATATTGTGCATAGTTTAGAACGATATTGGGTGTGAATATCGAATATCTACAAGACCATTTTCATAGACCCAACCTTTCTTGATAATACACAAAAAACTGCATGCGTTTATCTCTTCTCGTTGCATCGCAATCCGTAAAGTCGCGAACCTCCGCGAGCCGTTGTCAACTGTTTTACTGGTAGGTGTGTTTGGATGAGCGTAACGAAGACTTCTCCATCACTCACCGAGAATGATCGGAATACAGAATACAGAATAATACAGAATACTGATAGACTTTCAGCCGAGTGAAGTCCTGTGTTGGATGAGTCAGTCCTTGATTCGATGTATTGCGCTCTCGCTTCCTTCCTCTGCTGACCGAGCCACCACATCCAACGCTCGACCTCCTTCTGCTCGCGACCTTACACTTCCTCGATACGCAGCGGCTATTATGCGCTTCAAGACCCCACCAGGAGCTGAATCATTCGGGGCTACGACTGAGAGGATGGTAAATCACTTGATCTCGAATTATTGTAAAGAAATGTGTGTTTCATGATCTATCTGATATATATATATATATATATATATATATATATATATATATATATATATATATATATATATATATATATTGTTCCGTTGAGTTCCATGAATTGGTACTTTAGTTTCATTTCTTATTTTGTCGATTTCTCGGGTTGACCGCGTTTACTCTTTTGGTATAGAACTACGTTCCCATTGGGGACCTTGCCATCATTGCCAACATTTCGACAGGGTGACATGCCATCTTCAGGGATTCTTCCTTACAGCTCGGCAAACGTAGATCGAATCTACGTTCGATGGGGGGACAGTTGGTTGGAACCTTCATATCTCATCTATTCAATTTGCACACGATAGATGAAGGCTTGAAACACCCGTCCGCTAGTGGTAGATGTAACAGGGTCTGTCGAATGGAACCTTCATTTCTCGTGGATAAAATCACACGAATTAGCCAGAGCATGTATACATCAGAGTCCTCAATATTCATAAAGAAAAGAAAAGTGCTATAAATGCTATAAATTATAATATATCTATAAAATAAAATAACTAATACCCTCTTTTCATTCCACTTTCTTTGATACCCTTTCACGTAACAACATCCATACATTGGTTCATATTATTCCCGACAGTTTCCTCACAAACTAAGTCTTCAATTAATATCTCGTGTACAAGTGAAGAAAACATGTTTTCACCTGGCAGTGGAATTAACTAGGTCTTCAAGGAAGCGGTTCCAGCGCCCAAGTGAGACATAAGGGCTGAAAGCAAAGCTTCCTGTTTCCAAATGAAAGGAATATTACATAGAATCTGGAGCAGATCTGTCATTATGTTCGATTTGAATGTAGATTGAATACGGAAACCAATACCAATATAAAAGATATTTTTATTTGAATAATATTAGAATAATATTTTATATGATTTCATACGACTTGATAATAAACAGAGAGTCTGTTTTTATCCTGAAATTTGATTGGCTTCTTTCGACGTGGGGTTCTATGAGATTGCGGGAAAATGTGTTTTTGTATAACTTACAAAGTGATTTGATATTTTCATCAGGTAAGTGGAATATTGAGAGGAAGAAGGACGGATTATGATATTCTGTTACTCCAGGACATCGCAGAATATGCGTTGTGATATGAACGATATATATCGAAAACTCTAGACACAAATTATTATTCATTCAGGTATTGTCGAATCTAGGGAGCCGTGAATCTATCACTGCAATAGTTTTCTACTGATTACTGGTATCCAATGCAGGTTGGTCAGTTGAACCAACGTCAGAAAAAAATGTTCGCATTTTGAGTTAAATTTTCAACAAATAATTCGATTGATGTAGATTTTGACTTAATTACATAAATTACATCTTGTATCTAGAAAAAGATTGATTGATCCAAACCCACAACTATCGAATCTTATTGAATATTATAATAAGATGATTTAAAATACGGTAATGATGCTTATTAGCAACGACAAATCAGAGAGAGAAAAGAGAGAGTGAGAAAGGTAGAGAGAGAGAGAGAAAGAGGTAGAGGGAGAGAGAGAGAGATAGTGAGAGAGAGAGAGAGAGAGAGAGAGTGAGGTAGAGAGAGAGTGAGAGAGAGAGAGAGAGGGAGAGAGAGAGAGAGAGAGAGGGAGAGAGAGAGAGGCAGAGAGAGGGGGGTAGGGAGAGGTAGAGAGAGAGGTAGATCTAGAGAGAGAGAGAGAGAGAGAGAGAGAGGGAGAGAGATAGAGAGAGGTAGAGAGAGAGACAGATAGAGAGATAGAGAGAGGGAGAGAGAGGAAGAGAGAGAGAGAGAGAGAGATAGAGAGAGGTAGAGAGAAAGAGAGAGAGGTAGAGAGAGGTAGAGAGAGTGAGAGAGAGAGGTGATTGAGCGATCTGGCCGATGTGTTACTCGGTGCATGTGGCGGTGGGCGTCTCTCTCTGACTCAGTCGCCTCCCAACCCTCGCGCCGAGCAGACGTGCTCTCACCTCACCTGTCAGACCAGTAGCGTGTTGAGCCATTCACAGCTCGCGTTGTGCCATCGAGTGACGTGCCGTGTGTGACTCAACCTCGTGTGGACACTTCATAGAGATGAAACACAATTAACTCGTACAGAAGTCATACATACCTGAGACAAACTGGTGAGTAATGCAGATCATTTCATTAGATTATCATTTACGTGACAGTTTTGTAGAACGCATTCCATTGAGAAGGAAATGAATGGAATATTGACTCATCGAAGAATTTACTAGATAATAGATATATGATGATAGATCTTTTAGGAAAGTTGAATAGGGATCATATCAAATGAGAACGGATGAGAGTTAATTATTACATTTGGAAAAAGGAAAACATGACATTTGAAAAAAAAATGCGACATTTGAAAAAAGTTGACATTTTTCTTCCCTCGCCTCCCGGATCATATGAAGCGAGCGCGTTAACCACTGCGCTACATGTGCCGGTAGAAAAAAGTTCATATGAATTCCTATATATGTTTTCAACCACCGTGCATGCACCCCATTAACGTCATTGTAGAGAATCTCGCTGATGTTTCTGAAACACGTAGTTGTGTTTCTTATCGGGAATCTCGTCCTACGAAAGATCCTAGAAATACCACAAAAACGACGACGCTTTTTCATTTACATACATGCCTATTGGGTTCAACGAAACACTGCGCTGATGATCTATTGGCGTCGATGATTGATATATGAGATGATAGGATGATGAGACGAAAGGTTGTTGTATTGGGATATTCTATTTTAAATTACCCAATAACAATTTGAAAATTTGGAAGAGTCGGTCGTGGTCTGTTCCTAAACGGCGGACTGTGGGTGCATTCCAGTACGATTTAATCCGGTTTTAGAGGGTTGTTACCGGTTTTTCAATACACGTTTAGCACAGGTTCAAGTTGAACCTGGGTTCATCTTGTACAGGAATCTGTATCTGTCAGAATAGTATATTCAGATATTACCTAATCTATTGGAATGTTATTTGTCATAATATTATTATCATCATTTTTATTTTTATTTACATTTTCACTCATAAATAGCCTACTTATGTAAGCCTACCAATTATCTCGGATCAGGGTCAACGGTTTAAATAAACATACTTACTCACCGGTACTCAAAGAAATGTGGTTAGGGTTCAAGTATAAGGTTTGACGCACAAGCCCATGTCACACAACCGAGTCGACTCTATTCCGGTATACGCTCTTCAGACGCCTTCTTCTTACGTGGAAAGAAATGGCGCTAAATCGAATGCAATCTTGGGTGAGAACCCCGCTTTAGTCGACATGGTGCGAGTGGAACCTCGTATTCAACGTCTAGATTGTTCTGAAACAGCTGCTGTTGAAGAAGCTGAGGGAAACTTACCCCCCCCCCCCCCCCCCCCCCAACTGTTGAACAGCCGTCTCAAGAAGATAACTTTTAATTGGCTCAAACTTCGCCCCAGAGATTCTCTGAGAATTATTATGATGTCGCTTCGATTTCATCTCACAGATGAGCGTCAGCGAAGATTAGGCTGGGCGGAAAAAATTGCAAAATAAAATCTCTCCAATATAATTTTCTTCAAATGTGAATAAGAAAACGATACACATTATTATAAATGTGTGTGTAATTCGGATCAGCCGTGTTGAAGAAAATGATGTGATAAATGTTTTTTATTCATCGAATAAATAAAAATGATAGCAGAAAAATGTTGCAGTGATAGATTCACGGCTCCCTAGATTCGTTGGTATCGAATGAAGTTTATTTTATATGAATCAAGGTGTTTCGAGGTTTCAATTATTCTTTATATAGACATCTCGCTCGATCTTACAACGCCTATTCTGCGTTTGCCTGGTCAATACAGAGAACAACTCGAACGAGCTCCGAGTCTCGGGTTCGAGCCCGCGCTACGTCACTCACGCACGACTCCCTCAGTCCTGTTTGTTGTCGATCAGACCAGTTCGACCCCCGCCGGCAGCAAGATTGACCGCCCGCCCGCCTGTTGATTACAGCTCGACAATATTGAGAAGACGCCAATGAACCTACATTTCTTCCCTCGATTGTGGCAGGAGAACACAATAGTTGGCTGTCGCGGGAACAAGCCGTGCATGTTTCATTTATAGCCACTTCAGACGATCAACTTTTCCCTGAAATTAATTTCAGAAAAGTAGAATACCCACGTTTCCTATGTTGCCTACACACGAGCAAGGAAATCTTGCACTTGCATGCAAGAATTTCACGAAGTTAAAATACGTTCAACTTTTACTGCAATCTTTCACCGGCTGACCAATGAGCGAGGAGCCTTTGGTCACGTGCATTTCCGTTGACTCCTAAAACACTTGCCATTTTATCAGAGCTTTCCTCTTGTCAGCAAGACAGTACATCCTCCACATGACTGTTGATCAGAAGCAGTTCTATTTTAATGGAACTACTTCTGAACGATCGCCAAGATCAGCGTGAAACGAATGATGTGTCGAATATTCTTGCGGCTAAAGCGTGTCATCGTGGTTTAAGTGTGCAGTGCAATGGAGAGTACATGTTAGATGAGGCTCAGATGAGTAAGCAATAACACATCATCGATAAATCTGATGAAATCGCACGAGAGACAGAAATAAAATGACTCATTTTCATGAAGAATTATGAACATTCTGAATGATCTAAATGATGCAAAATACACTCATTATCGCTAGTGGTAATAATTGAAGTCACCGTTGGGCGTGGGTTCGAGTCCCGCATAAGGCATGGGTTTTTGTAAACGTCCTTTCACCTATCATCACTTCATCGTTTCATTATCACCCGCTCATTCGTACCCCCGTATAACCTAGCTGTTGGTGGGGTCGTTAAGCAGCAACAACAACTACACTAACTATAACATTAATCAAGTCACAATTTTCTTCTTCAATTTTTTTTTTTCTTAATACTTTTCTACCAAAGTTTGGTAAGTTCATTTTACAAGGCCACAACATATCAAGTTGATTTTGCCAGTCCCAAGTCCTCTTCCTCCTACGTCTCCTCTGCCTGATTCTGCTCTTCCATCTCAACTCTTGTCACCACCTCCCTCCATTTATTTCTATTCTTCCACCATTTACCGCTCTCAACTTCAATCCATACCTCTCCTCTCTCTTCAGTCTCTTCTTCTCTCTCTTCAATGAATTACTAAATTCTAAAAGATACGGAGTTAATTAATTGAAAAAGTCGGTGATATTTCATTACAGTTTCAGCTTTTTTATCTATTTATACGTCTTAGCCGTTCATATATTAGCTCAACAAGTGTATAGGTTTGCCAAATTATGTTGAAACTTACACGAAATATAGCTGACGTATGAAAAATACGATCGAACAATATTATAAAGATTTCGACCAAAGATTTCGGCACTTCAAGGACAACACCAGTAATGACGTTGTTCACTGACATTGACGGAGGTTATCAAGGTATGCTGCACTCGGCAGCATTTGCGTGTTTACACGCTAGGTAGCGTAACAACAACATTCACTACAAATCACTTCGATGGCAGAACAACGTTTGTCGAGTCCGCTAGTATCAGTATATTTTCTTCAGGATACTTTTCAGTCCACCTTGAACGACCTTGATCGCACAAGCACATAACCCTCGTAGTTGATTAATTTTACCTCCTATTGGAATGTACTAATCTCTCTGTGAATTGGGTACTTGGTTCGACTCTGTGATGGGTCATGTCTCACTGGGTCACGCTAATTGTTCTAGCAGACATGACTAATACCGATGCCTGATTACTCGTCGCTAGGAATTTCATCCCCCCCCCCCCTCCCTCCCCCCCCACCCCCCCTGACGATCACATTCTGAGCACGCGATCGAGCCCATCTGTTGATTGCGTCAAGTAAGCGGTGACTATTTCGACAGGTAGTCATATTATGACAACGCTTTGCTGAAAGCTGCGCAACTCTTGATTATTGCTGATGAAGTCTCTCGCTAGGACCAAGAAACATGAGGGTGAACTGTTGAGCCTTCCAGTTCTGGGAGGTGATTGGAGCTCAAAGTATATTGTGAACTTGATTATTGTGATCCTCGAAGTTATTTTGATCAAGTAATGCATTGTTTTTTCTCCGATTTGTGGGAGATAATGTTCTACAAAGGAGACTTCAATGATTTCATTTCGTTTTCTCGTCACTTATCTCTTCATCTATCGTCTTCCTTTACTTTTATTTGATCTTATATCATCTCATCT
This sequence comes from Brachyptera putata, assembly GCA_907164805.1. NCBI lineage: Eukaryota > Metazoa > Arthropoda > Insecta > Plecoptera > Taeniopterygidae > Brachyptera > Brachyptera putata. Next base: position 32,010,264 of record OU015466.1, on the reverse strand, counting down.
TACTTTTCTAGCTGTTTCTATCCCGCTCCCTCCATATGCTTGAAACATCCACAAACGTTGACAACTATGGCAAAGTACACGCAAAATGACCTCGCTGTCGACTCGCCTCAAACCTTGACTAACTGACTAACTGATAACCAGAATCACATGATAACATATTATAGTTGAATGATATTACACATTCGACTGGCCGAATAGAATCAGAGGATGCAACAATGGCCACAATAACAATCTATTCGGTCACATATGTGGTTCTTCCAGGAAATGTGCAGTGCCCACATGTTTGTTCAACTGGATAACGTATGATGACAATATGTGCATCATTGCAGTATAAATGCATCCAACTAGATGCACTAAGCGTTATGCGATTACTAAAAGCAATTACCAACTCAACGAAGTGAAACAATCGTACCAACTCATTATGAATGACACGTTAATAGCGCATTGAACATAATGGCGGTGTCCTGATGATGATTGGAGTGAATATCGCCCATTTCTCTCCAACAGTCTTGCTTCACGACCCCATCGACAGCTGAGTTATTGGGGGTACGAGTGAGCAGGTGATGATGAAGGACTAAGTGATTATCAGGTTGAGGAATTTTTTTCAGAACATGATTGGTCCTCGCATAAGGATACTTCAGTTTCTAAAGCAGTGCCTTGGTTTACTGAGCTACGTAGGCTCTTACAGTTATCTGTGTTTATTTATTCACACCAGGTTCAACGATTCAGTGATGCTAACTTGGATCTATTGGCGTCAATGAATGATGAAATGAAAAGTTATTTTAGCAGCCGTCTAGTGCGGGATTATGAAGCAAGCGGTCGTGGCCTTCTTCATGAAACTATTCCAGTATGCAAGCTCACGACAAAGGGGACCCACAGGATTGTTGACCACGTCGGGAATCGATTACCAATCTAACTATACTTCGTTAAAAGGAAATCAGTCGTCAACTACAATCCCTCCTACACCATTCTTCATCCTCACATCACTTGGTCGGTCTCTTTCTTCTGAACCAGACTAACTCTTGAGAAAGGTCTCAACATGGAGACCGAAACGTCGAGTAACAATTAAACTCGAACGACGCGACGGAACAACCCAGCATCTAATACCTCATATTCGGGTCGCGAAAGCCTAATACCTCATATTCGGGTCGCGAAAGCCTCAAACAACTCATATCTCAATAACAACATAGTTGATACATTTCAGTGGGTGAGTTCCTCTTTATATGTGATTTTGGCGCTGAAATTGTACCGCTGCGAGTGTATGAAAGGCGCGTAAATCACAACAATTACATTTATTAAAAATATTATTGGTCATCGGTAGAGTTTTGTTATTACATTTCGCCGACCATATTGAATTCAGAAGCCATTCCGTTGTTTCTTCAACTGGCGTTTCTCTCTCTCTCGGATAATGTTGGAACTAATCGACCGATCGCTTCCAATGGACAGCTTGCGTTAACTCGATTCCGTCCACTTGTTGGACTCGCCGCGTCCGACACTCGCTGCTTTGATAAGCTGCCAGCTTGGAACCTCATTGGCTCAAGCAGCTTAACTACGCTTCGAACCGGACATCCAATCAAAATATAGTCAGCCTGACAATATTAGCTTCTATAACAATATTCACTGTGACGTGTGGCCGAGTGGTTAATACACTGAACCGTCATTCAGGAGACCGGGGTTCGATTCCCGCCATGGTCGATCAGTCTGACAGGGGTTTTCGTGGTTTTCCTCTGTCGTTCAGGTCAACACTGGGGTGGTTCCTCAACAGCAAGCCACGACTTAACCTTCCCACTATCCAAAAACACCTGATAGAATAACCTTTCATCTCATATATCAGTAACTGATGCTAATAGATCTGACTCATCAGTAGAGGGCGTCGTTAAAATAAACCAAATAAAATAAACCAATACACGAATATGATTTGAATCGTTTCATTAAATAATAAAAGATGGTACTTTCCAATATTAGTTGAGTGTAGTTGGTCCATCCAGGAGCTGAACCACCGTGAGTGAATGAGTTTATCGGTCGTATCAACAAGTTATGGTTCAGTCTTATCATTGTCACGGTCCCTGTCCCCATTAATGCTAAGGCTGAGTTAGTTAGGCGTCCCCAGTCAACCAGAGGGAAAAAAGTTCCCACCAGGGTGATGATTTTCGAAAATATTGTGGATGTTTATTATGGATCGGCCATATTTTAGGAGGTATCTCTCTGAATGGTGTGAAGCAGTTTCACAACAATACGTTCGTCCGGAAAGCCACTACGATAATGTATGCTATAGTTGAGACTGAAAATGGTCAAAAACATGCATCTCGCGTTACACACCATTTGATTACTCCTTTAGGTATTTTATCGTGTTTGGTATCGATGTGTTCGTAAAAGAACTGGCTTTGACTTATTAGAAAATGAAAATAAACAGTTCAACCTTATGCGTTCGGCACACAATACCAGGGAAGTCACGCAATGAATGAGAATGAATGAGAATGAATGAGAATGTAGGCCTATACATGGATGAATGGATGAATGGATGAATGAGAATATACAAACTATACTATCTCAACATGTAAAAATGTGAGTTTCAAACTCTACCTCATGGAAAATTGTTATAATAAATGTTCCTCATGCATCTATAAACATGGTATATTAATTTCGTGTACACTACACAGCTTTCTTATACAAAGGTCAGAGTTGACTAATTCCCCACATAAATTACCTCAACCCCTTCGTATAATCTCCTCCCACGTCATTGGAAGGGCTGCTTTTAGGATCGTGGTCGGGGGGGGGGGGGGGGGGGTATGTTGGCTTGGTTACGAAAGAGTATATTGCTTTTTTCGTTTGTTTTCGAAACTTTTACCTGGAAATGACAGCCAAAGAGCTCGTAGCGAAGCGTTCTCGTAACACAAAATAGACGTACAAATATACCACTCGATAATTTTTCTCACAAAAACATTGTGGAATATATGTAACCTAGCCTTGAATATATGTCTGGATTTGTCACTGGAGGTTGAAAGTGTCAAGTTGAGATTATGTTCGAACAATTATTTTATATCAGTACAATTCTGAATCTAATAACGTTTATACAAAATGGAAATACACAGCAAAAACTTGGATAAGTATGTACACCTGCGGTCATTATATAAAAACAAATCTGACAGAAATAATTGAAATCTAGAATAAAATCTTCGCTTATTTGACAGCTTATTTGCGTATCTATATTATCTGCTGGTTTTAGTGTTTATTTCAACAAATTGACTCGTAAAATTAATTTTTTTTAACCCGCTATGATCTGCCATTTTATGTGCATGATATGTTTATGCAGAGGTCTGGAAATATTCATGGTTGACGAGGACCGTGGAGAAGGGAATGAGCTAAGTAAAAGAGTGTTTGAGGGTTCAGAGTTGACAGCAAAGGAATGCAGAAAGAGGATAGTTGACGAGAATATGGGTCCAATATGGAATTGTAAATAAGCGATTATTCCTTAATATAAGTTCAAGTTTTCAAGGATTTTCAAATGTGAAGAAAAAAAGAAAGTCAAAAAGTCATAAATATGTTTATAGATAACAATCTACATTTTCATTTTCAAGACATTGTTCTGACTCACATACTTAAGGATATTCATGTATTTATACCTCATTTTGTTCCTAATTTTGACAATTTATTTCTTCGATTATTGAATTATTCGATTATCGACCATTTTCTGTCGTAAATTAATCCATTATCACGAACATTTCCATTGATCAACTCACTTCATAACATTGAACGGAAAACTGAAATATATCGACACCATCTCACGCTTCTACAGTGTTGTCATATGTTAAACGTAATGCTATCAATCATCTCTCCACAGCATCTCTTCAGCCCTCGAAGGCAACACTGTCAAACAGGAAAGCTATTCACGCGATTAAGAGTAATGTCGCTCGGTTACAGATCCGCTCGGAGCTATTTGTCGAGCTGCTCGGTCGGTCAAACAGGCGGTTGTAATTGCTATTTGCTCGGGAACCAAGTTGAGCAGGGCTCGATAGGATACTCATTAGCTCCACGATCCTGGCACGAGGTTTATTAATACTGGTCCAGCTATTCGCTGTGAACCGTTTTGGTGAGCCATGAAAAGTCAATCGACCCTTTAACATTATTCAGCCTTCAAATTCTGAAAATAAGTAATGTTCTGAAATACTGAAAAAAATTGGTGTTCGTTTTTTTTTTTTTTTTTTTTTTTTTTTTTTCATGTTTTTTTGTCGGTTCCAAACGGCTACATTCATCAAATTTTGGGCCTCAGCTACTCTGCAATGTATACCCTTGAACAGCCAAGTCAAGTCCAAGAGAACGGCCCATATGACGCGCTGCCGCATGGAGGCGCCTCTTTACGCTGCCACATGGAGGCGCCTCTTTATCGTTTAATAGAGATTTACCACAAGAGAACGAGTAAACAAGGGCTAAACGATTTGTTAGAGGCGTAAAAAGGCTTGTTTGAATTCTTACAACTCACAAAATCAAATTAAAATGCAATCTGAAGAAATAGTACTTTATCTGTTTTTGTTTTCTTGGGTTTTGTTGAGTGCCCTAAACGATAGAGTAAACTTTGACCTCTCTTTTCGACCATCTATATGCGGAAACTTTGAAAGATTCTTATGAAATATCCTTGGTTTGGTTTTGGTTTGAATGAGAGAGTGAATGAGATGGACTATTGATATGTTTTTAAAGTGTGTAGTTTTCTTTTATGGTTTTCCTGTTGAATCGTAAAAGTTTGCGTGGAAAGAGATCTTCTATTTACAGCACGGTTTTGGTACGCAAATGAGTTCGTTGATTCCACTTGATTTCCAGAGGCGTTTTAATAGCTCGTTTGCACTGTTATCGAAAGTTTTCCACGACGTACCCCCAGATAGCCGAGCTGTTGTTGGGGTCACTGCGAATCATGAGAATCAACACCAGTCACTCATCATTACACTTCGATAACCAAATCATCATTATTTCACGTTCTGGATCTGAAAATATTAACGTTAAGAAATAATTCTAGAATGCGGAATCATAATTTAATTTTGTTATTTTTTTATTCACTGCTTGGATCAAAAGGAGTCATCATAATACAATAGGAATGTTTTAATTGTTTCTCATCAATGTTAAGAATTTGATAATTGCATATTTTATCCTGATCTGAAAGCTGAATAAATTCAACAGCATTCTTTATTTCATTCATGAATGTTCAATTAAATATAAATATAATTGTGTTCTTCGTAATCATATTATTAAATCTAAATGCATCGCTCAAAATTATCTATGAAAACGCCAACTGTATAAACGCTTGTTTCTTGGAACCCGGCACCTCCACCCGTGTTATTCGGATATCTTCATGGGTGTTGTTAGCGTGCCTGTGTAACTAGTATTAATGATATAATATTTCTTATCAACTTGTTAAGCTTTTTCAAACATAATTATTATTCTCGTATTATGACGCCAAGGATGATAAGTTAGGATCGTTAGAATTAATCAACATATTCCTAACCTACGAAAAAAAACTTCAAGCTAATACTTATCAATGGAGAAAAATCGATGATTTGATGAAAAATACAATTCATTCGAAAATTCATTTATATGATTTAATAATTTATCATGTCACAATTTAATTAAATCCAACAATTTAATCCAATTTGATAATGTTATTAATTTTGATCAAATCGAACATTTTGTGTACTGGAAAACTTGACCAACAAGAGCCTCGTTTTCATGTGGAATTGTGGACAAGATCTTAGACTTCGAAGATCTAATACTGTAATGCAACCTGCGTACTGGTATCCATTCAAGAAGAAGGTCGTGTACCAACTTAACAACCACAAATATCACCTTTATTCTCGTAGAGCTGTGGTATTCTCAGGGTACGATATTATGATTCCGTTTAACGTTTGGGAGTTAATTAAGAAGAGAACCCTCATTAAAGCCTGCGAATATGGACTTGAAAAGCGGTTTATTGGCTGTTTGTGTAACTCTCCCTCCCCTCCCCACTACCCCTGACCCTCTTGACCTACTACCCTTAAACCAGCGTCATGTGACCAGACAGGATCAGGGAGAAACAAGATGGCGACTAATACGAAGTGAGGCGATCTCGGGACAGCAATCAGATAATTGATATTAAAAACATGCGATGAGTCCATTGTATAAAAACATTTTTATAATTGTACTGTTATTATTGATCGTGGAAGTAAGCGTATTATTTTGTTTATATTACTATACTCAATGACGCATGTAGTTGTGTATTGACACTGACCACGGCACATGCAGCGCAGTGGTTAACGTGCTCGCTTCATGTGATCCGGGAGGCGAGGGGAATTCCGAACCCAGTTCGATCCCCGCCGCCAACCATCTTTACGGGGGTTTTTCATGGTTTCCCTTTGTAGTCTAGGCTAATGCCAGGATGGTTCCTACAATATAGGCCACGACCGCTTCCTTCCCACTATCCTTCCCATTACCCGAGAACCTCCATCTCATCATCCCATTATCTCATTGATCATCCATCCGACGCCATTAGATCTCAGTTATAATGACAGTGCGTCGTTAAACGCAATATATATAGATACTGACCATCATGGTGTCGGGATGATTAAAAAATGCTGTAAGTGGGTATTGCCAGTGCAACTGAAATTGTAGAACAATATAATTTTGAGAATTTGGAACTTCAACAACTTCAACCATATATGTTCTTGCTATTCATATTTGAGAAAATAATTGGTTCCTCCAAGAAACATGAATTGTTTTTTCTTTTTAAAATGTCAATCGCGTCTATGGTTCAACGTGCGACCTTTCAATAAATGTTCTCAAAGCAAAGGTTGAAGCTATAAAAACTTCGATTTCATATTTTCAACCATTTAAAAAATTTCTTTCTCTCAATTCCCCGGCATACGTTATCTCAGCTTTGATGTACCATTTCTCACTTGGCTGACTTTGACATTGACATTCTCGAAGGTGATCAAACAGAAATAATGAACGAGACTCAAAAGAGACTTGACTGAAATTACTTTACTGAAACTACCTATTGAGAATTTAATTCTTATTCTTCTAAAAATGTCATCAAGTGTTTTAGTAAAACAATAAGATACAATCTCAATAGAGTGAGCAAGTCTTTGATCATAATTTATTCGACATTCGAAGACGCTTCAGGCTGGATCTCACCAACAGCTGGGTTGCTTATTAACTTGAGCCTTAACTTGTAAGCTACCAAGGTCCAAGCTTTCGCGTTACAAGTTAACGTTCAACTTGAGAAGCAACCAATCAGAGAGCCGAATCGATCGACCTTGAGAAGGGCGCGGGAACTGGAGACACCGATAACAAAACATACATTGTGATTGGTTGGTTTTTCGCGTATACGGTTACTTGCTGGTCTATTGTGAATAGAGACTTCAGATATTACGATAGCTACTCGAGTTAACGACTACGTATACGTATAAGTTCAAGTTAGCGTCGCATTGTGAATGGGACTTCAAAGAGGCGAAGCATTGTATCTGTTGTAACTCTCATCCAACTCGATTAGATTGAACTTGAATCTAAAAGTCGTGCGTGTTTTGGCTTTGATAACCAGAGTATCCCCTTACAGGCTATACTCTACGGAATACTCGTCTAATAATATAGTTGAAACGTCTGCCGCGGCGGAAAACGGAAAACCAGACATTGGATCGGGACGGAATAAAATTTTTTCGCAATCAATTGAATGAACCTTCATGTCGATACCACACACGACTCTGTGAACAATTTTCCAAAGAAAAACGTGAATTTTCCGACACCCGATCAGCAAGGGGTTGTTCAAAACCTGTTTGCCGGAGAACTATACATTGGATCGAATTAAAATTAGAATTTTATGCAATCGATTGAATGTACCTTAATTTCGATACCACACACGACTCTGTAAAAAAATTTCCAGAGAAAATCGTAAATTTTCCGACACCCCTCTGCGCGAGGGGGTGTTCAAGAATTTTTTTACGGAGAACCAAACATTGAATCGGGACGAAAAAAAAATTTTCCGCAATCAATTGAATGTACCTTCATGTAGATACCGTACACGGCCCTGTGGAAAAATTTCCAAAGAAAATCGTAAATTTTCCGACACCCCTCTGCGCGACGGGGTGTTCACGATTTTTTTTTCACGGAGAACCAGACATTGGATCAGGACGAAAAAAGAATTTTCCGCAATAAATTGAATGAACCTTGATTTCGATACCACACACGGCTCTCGGAAAAATTTTCCAGAGAAAATCGTAAATTTTCCGACACCCGATCTGCAGGGGGTTGTTCAAAACATGTTTGTCGGAGAACCAGACATTGGATCGAGCCAAAGTTAGATTTTTCTGCAATCGATTGAATTTACCTTCATTTTGATACCATACACGACTCTGTAAAAAAAAATCCAAAGAAAATCGTAAATTTTCCGACACCCGATCGGCAGGGGGTTGTTCAAACATGTTTGCCGGAGAACCAAACATTGGATCGGTTTGAAATTAAGATTCTTTGCAATAAATTGAATGAACCTTAATTTCGATACCACACACGGCTCTCGGAAAAATTTTCCAGAGAAGATCGTAAATTTTCCGACACCCAATCTGCAGGGGATTGTTCAAAACATGTTTGCCGGAGAACCATACATTGGATCGGGCCAAAGTTAAAAGTTTTGGAATTCTTCTGAATGTAACTTCATTTTGATATCACACACGACTCTGTGAAAAAAATTTCAGAGAAAATCGTAAATTTTCCGACACCCGATCTGCAGGGGGTTGTTCAAAACATGTTTGCCGGAGAACCAAACATTGGATCGGGTTTAAATTAAGATTTGTCGCAATCAATTGAATTCACCTTCATATTGATACCACACACGATCCTGTAGAAAATTTTCCAAAGAAAATCGCGAATTTTCCGACCCCCGATCTGCAGGGGGTTGTTTAAAACATGTTTGCCGGAGAACCAGACATTGGATCGAGCCAAAGTTGGATTCTTCGCAATCAATTGAATGTACCTTCATATTGATACCACACACGGCTTTGTGAAAAAAATTTCAGAGAAAATCGTAAATTTTTCCACACCCAATCTGCAGGGGGTTGTTCAAAACATGTTCGCCGGAGAACCATACATTAGATTGGGCCAAAGTTAGATTTTTTCGCATTCAATTGAATGTACCTTAATGTTGATACCACACACGACTCTGTGAAAAATTTTCCAAAGAAAATCGTAAGTTTTCCCACACCCCTCTGCGGGAGGGGGTGTTCTAGAATTTTTTTCCGGGAAACCAGACATTGGATTGGGACGAAATGAAAAGTTTTCGCAATAAATTGAATGAACCTTTAGGTCGATACCTTACACGGCCCTGTGAGAAATTTTCCAAAGAAAATCTTAAGTTTTCTGACACCCGATCTGCAGGGGGTTGTTCAAAACATGTTCGCCCGAGAACCATACATTGGATCGGTCTGAAATCAGAATTTTATGCAATCAATTGAATGTATCTTCATCCTGATAGCACACACGGCTGTGTAAAAAAATTCCAAAGAAAATCGCAAATTTTCCGACCCCCGATCTGCAGGGGTTGGTTCAAAACATGTTTGCCGGATAACCAGACATTGGATCGGGCCAAACTCAGAATTTTTCGCAATCGATTGAATCGATCGAATAGATATGAAAACTAGCCCAGAATTATGTGACGTGGAGCTAATTGTTTGTGTTTCAGACGATGCGCGCAGTGACGTGGTGCGTGTTGCTGGTGTCGGCCGCCGCTTGCAGCGCCCACACCTTGGCACGGCGCCAATACCTCAACTACACGGGCGACATCATGCTGGGCGCGCTGTTCCCGGTCCACCGCAAGGGAACCGACGGCGCCGAGTGCGGCAAGATACAGGTGAGCAAGTCGTCTCGTGCACAACATCGTGGTTGAGTGGATGAGCGAAGCGAGGACTCCATTTCACTCGACTCGATTTTTTTTTTTTTTCCTTTTTTTTTCTTTTTTTTCGGTCAAACGAAAATTCAAATTCAATTGAAACTTGGCATGCCCATGTGACATCATTTGATTTGACAAGAAAATGACAAATAAAATACTCCATTTTCTCTACTGTGACAGATTATTGTTTCTGGTACAGAGGTCGGATGTATCTATTGTCAGTATTCGATTACATTCTTTACCAGATTTCATTGGATATTATTGCCTGCTGGAAGAGCTTGGCGGAGAACCTTTGAAGTACAGGAGGCTTCTTGCAAGTCAAGAGAAGAGACTGAAATAAAATAGGCTACTTCAATGACATGAGACAGAGAAGGGATGATGACGTCACATATTGGATAGTCGGGAATGTCGAATGACGTATGCGAGTTTATCGATACACTGGGAATATCGGAATATTGATCATTTTTCAAAGCATACATTTTTGTACACTTTTAGTAGTAATATTTGAGTTGTATTTCAGTCTGTTCTTGATTTGAATTTGTCAACCATCATCTCACCATCCGATCAGCTGATTATTTATTCATCCGATTTCCTGTATACCTTAGTTATCATAGCGCGTCTTCATAATCTCCAATACAAATAAAGAATGCTCGGAGATTTTAATGTAAGAAGTGTGATGATGCGTATAGCTTGATGCGTGGACGAAATGTTACGAGAACTACTTCTAGTGGTTTATATCAACCTCGACCTCCAAATAGAATATTATTTCAGCCGATTGTATTTTATCGGAAGTCCGTGTCTTTAATCCAGCATATCACTCCAGGGTTCTCTGGGTCCAACATGTAGGCCTTATGTGCTTAACGCCGGACCAAGCCGAGCCATTCCCAAGATCCTATATCTTCTTCTGGAGCTTATCCTCTCTCTCTCTCTCTCACTCACACACTCCCCCATCTCTCTCTCTCTCTCTCTCCCTCTCTCAGTCTCTCTCTCTCTCTCTCCTACTCTCTCTCTAGCTCTCTCTCTTTCTCTTTCTCTCTCTCTCTCACTCTCTCTCTCCTACTCCCTCTCTCTCACTCTCTCTCTCTCTCTCCCTCTCTCTCTCTCTCTCTCTCTCCCTCCCTCCCTCCCTCCCTCCCTCCCTCCCTCCCTCCCCCCCCCTCGCCCGAGGGAAATAGCCCGGTGATCTCGTCTGATGCTATCCGCACGCCAGGGAAGGAATTGAGGCAGGCTTTTCAAGCTCCCAAGAAGCGATCCTCGATAAGTCTGCAGCCTGTGGGTTCTCTCACGACCAGAACAACTCAGTCTCGGGATTGAATTATTCATGAAGGTGTGAATAGAGATATGAGATGACGCGATACATCTTGTCAGTTTACACGATTGATTGATGAATGATTTGTTTATGTTGATGACAGTAAGATAGGCCTACTTCGAACAGATGCTGAGAACACAGTATGAAAACAAAAATGAAAATGGGTGGACAATTTTGATAATGAAGTCCCCCCTGATTCTTCCTTCTACTCGGGTCCTGTCTCCTAGTATACAGTCACCCTGTAGAATAACGTTTTCGAGGAACGAGATTTTCGGCAAGCTAGAGCAATTTCCTCCATTCATTCAGTATCCGACGTCATTTCTCGTGAATACGAGTATAGCATTGTTTCGATAGAGAGAATAGAGAGGCAATTACGATCACGTTGAAGTGGAGGTGAGAGGTCAAGTGACACTTGTCACGTGTTCTAGTCAAGGTCAATATATTGGACGTGACGACTGTCACTTGAAGACGAACAATATTCTCCCTTTTAGAATTGACTATTGTTCACCTAATGAGCCCACCAACACTCGTGTTATTTGAGGGTACGAATGATGAGTGAGAGGACGTTTACTAAATCCCATGCCTTATGCGGGACTCGAACCCATGCCCGACGATGACTTCAGTCTCTAAAGCAGTGCCCTAGTTGACTGAGCTACCGATAGTGGCCTATCAGTATTGCTATGTATCTTACTCTCTTTATGTAGATATTGAGCCCCCTCCTTTTATAGCAAATATCTATACATGGCAGAGTAAATAATTAAAGTTGCTTGACTTTCATGGAATTTCACGTTCATATTTCACCAAATATGAGTATTTATAGATGTACAATCTGAGCGAAACGAATGAAGCACAATATTCTTCTACACAAGTGTCAACGCCGTGCTCATATAATAATTTAAATGAATCCTCACTTTCATCATATCATGTATAAAATATTAGTAAGTGTGAATGTGAAAATACACAGTTTCGTGTTTTAGATTACATTTCCTTATTTGTATATTTTCACTCGTGGTATTGTAATATGTACATCAAGTTTGTAGCGTGTAGACACAGCTACACAGCTACACAGCTACACACAGCTACTGTAGCTGGTATTGCTGTCAGCACAACTCCCACGGGGACTGGAAACGTCCAACCACCAAACTGTCGTTGTGCTGGTATCACTGCTCATTTGGAAAACTCATTAATGTTGGAAAACACACGGTCCAAAAAAGAAATAAAATACCGGCGTTTACTGTAAGTTATTTGCGTTAATTTAAACTTAAGTATACCGATGGCAACGGTGATCTAATCTGCTCTAGTTCAGCGAGGAAGATGGCGAGAGAGAGAGAGAGAGAGAGAGAGAGAGAGAGAGAGAGAGAGAGAGAGAGAGAGAGAGAGAGAGAGAGAGAGAGAGAGAGAGAGGAGAGGGGAAGGTGGGTATAATGGTAGTGGAAGCTGTTTTTTTTTCTAATTACTTGAACTTATTCTATAAAATGGTTGATGTTGCGGTCTTTTCCCGTAGCGTTCTCTAATTGCATAGAGAAGGCCATGGAACGTGAATGTTTCATTGTTGTACATTACGTATTCTCGCGGACAACGCGGCTCGGAGGGGCCGTGAATCTTTATATGTGTGGATGGAGAGCTGAGATTTTCATGGCAAAATCTCTTCCAACAATCCAACGTGAATATACTGGTAAAAATATCAAATCGGAACACTTGTTTCCACTTCTATGTATGCGAATTTCACAGTTATTGATTTCAATGGCGTTTCCATCATCTGATCCACATGTGAGAATCGTTTTATATTTCCTGATATGTTGTTTTCAAGAATACATTCAAATGTTTTGAACAACTCCTGGGAAAAGAAAAACGAGGCATAGTATACTCGTTCAAGATTCAAGATTTTTTCTCCCCACTGTGAATGTTTGAATTGTTTTCTAACTCTGAAATTACTACCTTATTCAAGATTTAATTTGTCTGTTAAATGAGTTATCATATATTAATTATTCTTTGGTGTGGTAAGATCACCCATGTGGTGCCCCGTTCAAACGATCCTTCTTTCATCCATAGCCTTAATTGGGGAACAATGATTTTGTATCAAGTTTCGATGTTATTAACAACAACAAAAAAATTGCCTTTGTTGTTGACGTGTATCCTGTTGCTCCAGATGGAGGACGGGTTCCAGACGCTGGAGGCCATGTTGTATACGGTGAAGAAGATCAACGCGGACAAGACGCTTCTTCCCGGCATAACCCTCGGGATGCTGGCCCTGGACTCTTGCGACAGCCCGGCGCACGGCCTAGAGCAGTCCCTGGTCTTCGTCAAAGGTAGGTCTCCAGCATCACTAGGGCAAGAAATTCTCTATATAATGCTGCTCAACGACCCCACCAACAGCTAGGTTATACGGGGAGCATACTACCTCATTCGGTTTCAAGAGAACGGCATTAATACATGGGTGGTAGTGCCGGGTTTATGAGCTAATGTATGAAGATTCAGCATGAATCGCCGAGATGTCCACAGTATGACGGGAAAGAGGGGAAGGAGGCCGCGTTTTGTGGTCTCTACCCCTCCCCCTCTCCCCTCCCCCACACCCCTCATCATGGTAAAGTGATGACCTGTCAAGAGACGCATGATTTATAACGATGCAGCATCATCCAATTAAAGTAGCTGCAGAGATTTGAGGAAACTCGAAACATGAATCAGTTTTCTGTGGAAATGGAAATGGAAACGGAAATGTAGATGGTGAATTATTTAATTATGTTGAGTTGTGTATATTGAAGATGCGCTCCACAAGATCTTTTGTATGATTGATGGATTAAGAGTATTATGTTTGAAATTGAATTTTCTCTTCGTATTTTGTATTTCATTCGAGTTGTTGAATTATTACTGTTGGAACGAGGCAATTATGCTCAAGCAAGTTATATTTTGAAGGGCTTTGGATTTTCTTTTGTTGTGATTTTCTTTCGGTATCAGTGTATTTCACTAATAATGAAAGAAAAAAAAATAATAAAGCCGCCCCGGTGGCTAAGTCAATTATCGGTAGTAACTGAAGTCACCGTTGGGCGTGGGTTCGAGTCCTTCATAAGACATGGGTTTTTGTAAACGTCTTTTCATGTATCATCACTTCATCGTTCATTATCACCCGCTCATTCGTACCCCCGTATAACCTAGCTGTTGGTGGGGTCGTTAAGTAAAAATAAAAATAATAATAATAATAATAAACCTTTCTGAAAAGATTTGAACTACTGAGAATATATTGAAATACGTGCCGAGTCTATACGTATAGGCGTTTCCTCAAATCAACAATATATTGATCTAGTTCATAGATGGTAATGTACTTATCGGTATTGAATAGCTGATGGAATAATATTTGCTCTTATTTGCTATTTGCTAATAATGTCATGTCTGAAACGTGTTTCGCACTTGATTACTTGATCACGGTCTATGTTGAACTCTACCGAAGCTATAATCTATCTATAGTTCATATTTCATGGACTTTTCAAGTTCCAACGATACTTTATAGGTGAGACTTCGAAAAGCAAAATTTGGATGACATACACAAACAAATGAGCAGTCCTTTTCAAGAAACACATAATGTGATGTATTTTTTACATCGAAATGAGGTTGGTAATGGTTATAGCTATAGAAGAGCAACAAATGTAAGCAATTGAATTGTAAGACAATTGAAATAAAATAAGCAGAGGTAAACATGAGGACATAATGGATTCAAAATCAGGGTGTGTATAAGTTATCATCACATTTTCCTATGGATATGCCCACACAGCTCATCCTGGTGATCAACAATGAATATCTTTCTCCCGATATCAAAAACAATAAATAACGTGAATATAATATTTGTTTCTGTGGCTTCTTTCATTACACCTCCTGGCATCGACTTGACCTATCAAACAATACATATCACTCTCGTGGGACACTGGTTCGATTCCCGTGTGGGCTCAGAACAATTATTATAAATTGTTTTTCCATAACCTTGTGCCACCCTCGTTTGATTTGCCACCCACGTACAAGCCACTGCTGCGACGTTTTCCCGCCGTGTATCTATAGAGACTGTGAGATGACTTCTTGTTTAAATCTCTTCTAGGATCGTTTGCTCGGAGCACCACAAGGGTGATCTTAGCACCCCAAATTATAATTCAAATAGGATTACTCATTTAATAAACAATAATATGAAATGAAAAGAAAAGGTCCGACATGGACTGATATGAAAAATGCAGTTCTATTGAATGTGACCAAGGGATACCAATAGACGTGCCAAGAAGTAACTCAAGCGAGAGCGTATTTTCATCACTTTCCATGTTCAATCTACGTCCGCTATGAGAGAGCTACGTCTTCCTGACCTATGACCTCTCATTGCTATTCGCCCTGCCGCGTCCGATACATTTAACTTCATTGTCTCCCACATGCACTGACTTGGACTCGAACAGGGGTCAGCAAGACTGGCTACGGGCGGGTACAACTTTATTAGGAGAGAAGAAACAGAGGAAACCACAATCTGTGAACTTTCTGTAGTAGATTGAAGTAGCGCATTTGAAAACAAAATCAGGATAGTACAAAATATATGGATCTTTGTCTTTATCAAAATCTAATTTGTAATCACCCGATCTTTCATCTTTACGGCTTTGTGTCAAGTCTTCGATGTGATTGATGAAATAACTGGAGCTACTTCCACGTTAGTAACTTCTGAAATAAATACAACAGCAGTAATTTTACTCTCCTTCAGGTTAGGTTAGGTTAGATTAGGTCAGGTTTAATGCATTGGGAAATGAAGAATGAGAGAGTTGAGTTGAGGATCGCTTATGCCGTCTCTCGTATCCATAACCAACATGGCTTCTGTTCCTGAATCAGTGCAGCTCTCCTGACTAAACCAGAAGGCCGCTCATTTCCAATATTTATACGCAAATTGTCTCTCTATTTCTATCGAAGTTGTTATTTTTCCGGGAAATAACTCAATCTATGTCAGGTAAACAAACATATCGTGTGCGGGCGAGAGGATTGTCTTGAGGAGCGAGCTAATCGCGCGGAACCACTGACAAGATGGCGCGTGTGGGAGGCGTCATCAATCACACACACTGACAGCTCACTAATACGTCACTAATACACACATGCGCAGGTCAAGCGGCGCACACGGAGCACACGCATTCGATTCTTAAGTTGGATTAATCAAATACCCGGCACTTCCACCAAAAAGACAAAGACGAAATACCACGTCCGATGTATTCTATGTGTCAATTTATGAGCCCGCTCCTCGATAATTATCAAAGTAACCTAAAAGGCTCATTCATAATGCAACACTAACGTCTACGATAAAATGGAAGCCAATTGGTCTATTCGCAAAACCATAGCCTTCTTTATTTAGATCATTCTTTTCTGAAACTGCCCTTCCACTTGGGGTATGTTTCCCGTGTTAACCGATGTCCATTTATTCTAGTTTGCAAAATGAAAATAAATTACAAAATACAAAATGAATGAGGCTCCTGCATTCTATAGCACAACTCGAGCCAGCCCCGACTCCAGCTGACGTCACGTAGACTCGGAAACGCTCGGACTCACGAAATATGCCGAACAGATCCAGACTATACCTATACTCACCGATACATTACACTAACCATGGCTATGGCTATCACTCGAATGATCCAATCTTGAGAGCTGCGTCGTTAACGCGACGTTTCATGTAGATGACTCTGCCATCGTACCGCGTGACACTCGAGTCGAATGAGATGCATTACCCCCCCCCCTCCCCCCCCCCCCTCCCCCACGTCACGGACATGAGTGTGAATAATGGCAGTTGTCGTACTTGCATATCTTGGGGGAGTCCCACATCTTAATCGTGACAAATTGATCAGATCTTGCCGATCCAATCTTACTTAAGCCCGAGAACTCGAGATAACTGAAGTTTGGCAATTTTGCTGAAATGGTTGTCGAGTTTTTAGTTCGAAGTGTTCAAGTTGGCTAACTTTAGGATGGATGTATTTGTGTGCGTGTGTGCGTGTGGGTTTAACAATTATTTTCCAAAGTTGAGGATTCGACAGAATTTCAAACTTCTGTAAACAAGATACTTGTTTTGCATAAGTTATATATACACACAAACTCACATATATAATTATATATGTATAGATATAATTACACGTTGCTTTAGGGTTATGACGCGTATAATGAGAGAACAAAAGGGAGTGAAGGGATTGACAGAACTCCGGAAACTCTAGGCAATCTTCAAATTATAACAATTTTATATTTGGATTTGTCTTTGTTTTCCTATTATACGCGTCATAACCCCAAAGCAATGTGTAATTATAATACTGAACGTGAAAGGTAAAGAACCCAATATATATATATATATATATATATATATAAATATAGGCCTATATGATCATGAAACTTGTTGAATACGATCCAATATCGATATATTTGTGACAAGTGAACTGACGTCACTGCGTGTCCACTTGTTGTTCCCAGGCTTCATCGCTCACATCAACGAGTTCCACGAGAAGGACGAGTTCCGGTGCGCGGACGGGCAAGCTCCGAAATACCTCGACGGCGGCTTCGACAAGATCGTCGCTGTGATCGGCGGCCAGTCCAGCTCCGTCACGATACAGGTGAGCGACAATCCTCTTCTAAAAAGGACCTGTGGTCTCGACGTTTCGGAACTAATTGTACTTCCATCTTCAGGAGTCAGTCTGGTCTGCTGGACTGCGATTCAATCGAAGTCCAGCAGACCTTCTACTACTTTTGCGTTTTCAAGAACTGACAATGTCCTATAAGTTACTATCAAAAACCTATTCCCTGGAAACAAACCCGGCCCTGCAGGATCCTCTGGGAATTCTATCAGAGAGGGTTCATAGTCAATACTTTGTCCGTCCATAACATTTACTTGTAGGGTCATTTCTCCCAGGAATATCATTCTGGGGATCCTAAATAACATCTGGCGGCAATTATGAGTACCACACATTCTACTCCAATGAGAAGTATTTTAATGACCAATTATTACAGAGATTGACAACAATCAGTCAATTAATTGAAAATATCTCTGGATTTTTCAGAACTTATCACGTGAAATTATTCTTTTAATAACATCGTGACTTGATACAAAATCATTGATCACCAATTAAGAATATGGATGAAATATGAGATCGTTATCTCATCATAGCATCATAACAGTGAATTAGAACCATTATAAGTGAGTTTTAAATTTTAATCACAAAGAAAAAATGTCAATTAATAGGCCTATATACATTTTCAAATATCGAATATAATTGTATTAATGTTCTGATTAATAATACAGTACAGCAATTCATCATTTGAATATGTCAAAATGTCCCCCATTTGTCGGACTCTATGAAGCGTTGAGTGACACTTGTGGTGTATTCAACCACTCTGATATAACGCCTGGTGACAGCATTGCTCGACACCTAGTCTCGTGACACGTGTGAAGTGCACTGGAGCCACTGGAACCACTGGAACCACTGGACCAGCTAATGGCCAGGCTAGACAGGAAGAGGTTCCATCAGTCTACACCGAGGGGTTTACAACTCGCAAATTTGTTGTACACCTGATTTCAGGTGATTTCAGAGATTTCAAGAGATTTCAGGGGATTTCAAGGGATTTTAGGGATTGCAAGGGGATTTCAACGGGATTTCATGGCAAGTGTACACCGGATTTCAGGAGTTGTTAACCCCTCGGTCTATAGTGACTACTCACGGAGTTTTCGTGCCTCTAACATTTCTTTACCAACTATTCTCATATCACCTACACTACATGTTTACCTTTTTATTCTCATAGCGCCTCTACACACTTGGTTCCCCTCCATCCCCCACCATGTTTCTGGTTCCAGCTAAGTCGCTAGTTATATTGCCGTAATAGTTAGGGCATAGAGAAGCTATATGGTTGATGTTGGGTGGGCTAGGTTTGTGCCTTCTTGAATTTTTCTCCCTTGTATTTGGCTGAGGTTTAGTTAACTTTAGTACACTTTCAAAACTTTTTTGCACTGAAATTCTCGCTTGCTATTCGAAACTAATGGAAAAACTGAAAAAAGTACTATATATGAAACTTTTTTTTCTTCAATAACATCGAAACTTGATACAAAATCATTGTTCCCCAATTATGGCTATATAGATGAAATACGACATCATTTGGACGGGGCACCACAAGGATTATTAATGAACAATAATTTTAATTACGGTATATGAACTAATTCTTAAACTAATAATATGTATTTTCAATAAACCTAGACAATACCCATTCTATATCAAAAACAATGAAATAAATGATATTTTTTTTTTCTCATCAATTAATCTCATCATTCAAATACTCAGTTGCACCAACTAACAACAACTGACGACCACTGATCTCTCCACGATTTGTGCGTTGATGTGGTGACTTTGTGTGTTGTCAGGTTGCCAACATGCTGCGCCTGTTCCGCGTGCCCCAGGTCAGCTACATGTCCACCAGCCCGTCGCTAAGCAACAAGGAACGGTTCCCCTACTTCTTCCGGACCGTGCCGAGCGATGTGAACCAGGCCCACGCCATGCTGGAGATACTCAGGTAGACAACGCATATCTTACAGGAGCTACATGCCTATTGCCTTCTTTTATCGACCCTGTGCCCACCGTGTCATATTGCGGTCAGTGGAGACACTATTAACTATTCACAGGCTTAGTGCGGCTCGTCAGCTGCGTTCACCGCGTCGTGGTGCGTTTACTGACTCGGGTCGCGACGCGTTCAGTGCGTCACGCGAGTAGTTGCGTTTATTGACTCGCGCGCGTCGAAGGTTAACAGCCGTCCCGGTTTTCCGGGACGGATGGTCTCCCTAGTTCTTGTGATTTTTGGTTTGTGAAACTACTCGGATATTTTCGTAACATTCCTTCAAGTCCTGTTTGCCGTGATCGTATCCAGCCTGTTGAAGTGATTGATGGGTGGATAAAAATATACGCCACTTTACTAATTAACTGTCGAGTTGCCGATACAATCGATATCGAGACTTGGCTATCGAACATTGCTGAAAATGTATCGCAATTGTTACTTTCAATCAATATTTGAAATATCGGGATATAATTCCAATG
The DNA here is from genome assembly GCA_907164805.1 of Brachyptera putata. Taxonomy (NCBI): domain Eukaryota; kingdom Metazoa; phylum Arthropoda; class Insecta; order Plecoptera; family Taeniopterygidae; genus Brachyptera; species Brachyptera putata. The sequence continues at coordinate 31,989,998 of OU015466.1, read as the reverse complement.
GTTCTCCATAACATTCATTGTCTCTGTCTTTCGCCCGAGTGGCTGAGCTCGAAGGTTTCTCGTAAACAAACCGAAATTCCTCTTATCAGAATAGTATTCTGGTTATTTACAATGTCCCGATTATTATTTATTGTTCGATTATCGAATATGTAGAATATTGAATACTCAAATTCGATATCGCACCGAAGTCTCAAATATACTTATATGGAGATAGAACGGCTAACGTATAATTTAATTTGGTGTTCAACCTTTAAATTACGAAATTGATATATTTTTATCACATAAATGTGATAGAAAGGAAGCGTACACAGAATATGAAAGGTTATAAATGATAAACAATCTGGGATTATTAAAAAGAATGGGCCTAAACCACTTTTAATTTTCTACACCTTGAGGTAATACGTCATACAATGTACACCCTGCATGAGCTTCGTGTGCTATCAAAATGGCTCATTCGATTCATGGAAGTTCAGAATAATGTGTATCAGTTCAAATATGTGGAAGTTTTAATTTATTCGAAGAAAATGTTTTCTCAGAATTTTCAGGGTAATTCATAGGATTTTCAAAACTTCGGAATGGTTTTTCTAGAAAGTGGTCCAATCGATTTCGCCTGACAACCATACAGTCCGGTATCGAGTTGGAAGACGACACATGTGTGACGTCATGAGTGCCAAGTTTCACAAACATTTCTAATTTCGTTTGACAAACAAGAATGAATTGAAAAATTACCGAAAAGAATTATCGTTTTTTTGAACTACTGAAAATTGAGTCATCGCATCGCTCATTCAATTATGAATTGTATCATGAACATGAAATAAACCTATGGAAAATGAAGAGTGAGAATTAGAGAAACTCTGAAATGCATCAATGGTGGAAAAGCAGAATGTCCTAAGCGAAATTGTCCCTTTTTTCTCCGTGATATACAATTGAGAAGGTCATCTTTATCGATATTCAAAGTGTCGTAAGGGACATGTCAATACATATTGGGCGTGGTCACCAATATTATATTGTCGTGATGGCTAAGGATTCTGTACGTTTTATCGTCAGCACCAACACAATATATCGTGAGCGTCAAATGTGCTATGCAATTTCCCAATTGAAATTGATTTTTTCTTCTCGTAAGCGCCAAATATGCAATGCTATTTCCTTATTAAAATACAAGTTCGTGAAAACTTGATGAATTCACATAAAAATTTGTGACGGTCTGTAAATTCACGCACAAATATCACACACAAATTTTAAAGATTATTCCCTCAAGTTTGTAATGAAACGATGAAGTGATGATAGGTAAAAGGACGTTCACAATAACCCATACCTTATGCGGGACTCGAACCCACGCCCAACGGTGACTTCAGTTACTACCGCTAGCAATAATTGACTTGGCCTCCGGAGCGTCTACGACTGAGGTAGTTTACATGCAGTGAGCCACTGCTCGTCTTCGTGGCGGCCATTGAGACACGACCTAGAGTATAACAATCGAAATACAAAGCAGTCGCTTGACATTTCCACTCCGCTGCATCGACGTCGACGTCTATCTCGGTCCAGATCAGAGTTCAGCGAAAACTTCGTCCATTGTGAAGTTATGATATTCGACTAGTTCAATCAGGGCTCCATATATATATATATATATATATATATATACGTGTATAAACGAAATATGCTCGTAGAAATGATGGGGAAACGTCAGAAGGGTTGAAGTGAGAAACCCGAAGAGAAAAGAGGTTTGGTTTATGTTCGTTCGAAGACATTCAAACCGAACTTGGAAGAAAGTACTTCGAGTCAACATCGTCAACATTGTCAACATTTGTCATCATTGTCCAAGCACAGAACAGGTTCTTAGATGGTCCAAACCAATGACCCGCCGCCCCGGTGGCCAAGTCAATTATCGCTAGCGGTAGTAACTGAAGTCACCGTTGGGCGTGGGTTTCAGTCCCGCATGAGGCATGGGTTTTTGTAAACGTCCTTTCACCTATCATCACTTCATCGTTTCATTATCACCCGCTCATTCGTACCCCCGTATAACCTAGCTGTTGGTGTGGTCGTTAAGCAGCATTAAAGAAAGACCAATGGCCTAATATATATTAGACTGCGCGAGACGCATCAAATAACACTTGTAATAGCGAGGCCTGGATAGCTTGCCTGACCGGCGGGGAAATACCACGTGACATGGAGATAGAAATTGGGAGCCGGGTTTATGCTTATACACAGCATTAACGTACAACACTGTGTTATTCTGGTCCTCAGAGGATCCTGAATATAATAACGTGGCTGTAAGTCACATGGAAAGACAGACATGTATGCTGATTATCATGAAGTACATTTCTCAGCAGAATTGCCACATCAGTCGTAGCAATCAATGAATGAAGTCATTTATTTGGTATGATTCTGAGCTCTGCTCATAAGCAAAGCAAGTAACGAAATATTTCCAGTCAGACTGCTAGCACCGCATCACATGACTTACGTTCGCACCCCGCAGACCCCGCTCCTACAAGCATGATGGACACGGTTTTCCGTCCCATTCTCTAGGCTTATTAGCTCTATGGTCCAAACTCATTGTACAATTGCAGCAAGTCGTTCTATTTCGTGTGTATAGAAGTGGCGCAGTGGTAAACACCGCAGTTGTCTGTGTTGCAGGAAGTTCAACTGGACCTATGTGGCTGTCGTGTAACCATGGTAACCATGGTTTCGAGAAGTTGAACTGTTTCTCCCTACTTCGGTCTAGCCACGTGGTGCAGTGGTAAACACCGCAGTTGTCTGTGTTGCAGGAAGTTCAACTGGACCTACGTGGCTGTCGTGTAACCATGGTAACCATGGTTCGAGAAGTTGAACTGTTTCTCCCTACTTCCGGTCTAGCCATGTGGTGCAGTGGTAAACACCGCAGTTGTCTGTGTTGCAGGAAGTTCAACTGGACCTATGTGGCGGTCGTGTACTCAGACAACGAGTACGGTAACCATGGTTTCGAGAAGCTGAACGAGCTGGCGTCGTCGTACAGTATCTGCTTCTCGACGCCGCAGCGGATCGACAAGGAGCGGTTCACCGACGACGACTACCGGACCGTGCTCGACAACATCGTCGTCAACCAGAACGTCAACGGTATGTCGTTGTACTTCTCATACGTGCTTGTGTCCACGGAAGGAGAAGTTCTTAATCCCCGTATAACCTAGATGTTGGTGGGGTCGTTAAGCAACATTTAAAAAAAGGAGAAGTTCTTTGATCAGTTTTTTGATGATAACTTATGAGCCGCCCTCGGTAGCTCAGTCAGCTAAGGCACGCTTCAGAAACTGAAGTCACCGTTGGGCGTGGGTTCGAGATCCTCATAAGGCATGGGTTTTTGTAAACGAGAGAGAGAGAGAGAGAGGGAGAGAGAGAGAGAGAGAGAGAGAGAGAGAGAAGGGAAGAGAAGGGAAGAGAGAGAGAGAGAGAGAGAGCAGGTGAATGCTGGTTTATCTAGATGTCTTTATGTTTCTTGTACTGTCTCACACAGACTTGTGTTGTCTATGCAGGAATGTGTTCACAGCATCAGAACAGAGTTGCTTGTGTCTAGGAGATTGTCATGACAGAGATAGTCAAGTCAGACAAAGCTGGATAGTTTACAATCAGACATTCATGCCAAGTTGACGGTTCAACTCCGACATCCCAGTCATTGCTATGTGGGCTAGACACTGTCTTCAACTCATCGGTTTACATTACTACCATCCTACTACAGTAGAGTTACCAGAGTAAATGGGCAGTAACTGATATTGCGTTCACACGGACAAAATATAGGTTCTTGGTTACTAGACGTTATAGTTACATATTTTACTGCGTGAGTGTGTTTTGACACCTTTCGCCGACGCCATCTTGTAATTATTGTACCAAAACGTATCCTACGAGGCTACGATCGTACCAACCTATGAGCGTTCATACGGGTACAGCTACTACAGTAACCCTACTAACGAGACTGTAGTAGCTGTTGTTACGAGCGTAGCCACTATCTGGTGTTCACACACGGTCACTTACGGTCGTAGATGGGGTTACGAGAGTAGTCGAGTAGTAATGTGAACGGGGTCTCAGGCAGTTGAAGCACTGCTTTTCACTATCACTATCTCATCTGATGCAGGTTCTCGAGAACTGGATTTCCGTTTTCACCGAGTTCGCTATCCTCTTCCTCCTCTCTCTCTTTCTCTTCTGTCTCATCTTCTCACTCTCTTAATTCTCTACAATTCTTCTTTGTTTTCTATTTCTTATTTTCAATATAATACATCTTGGGTTTTCTATAAGAGCCGGTTGCACGTACTCTTTGTTGATCATCACCCGGACCTAGGATAATACTATAATGTGCCGTTACGTCTTCCAGTGGTGCTCGTGTTCGCCGAGAAGTCGACGACGCTGCGGCTGTTGGAAGCGTCGCGACGCCATGGCAGTGGCGACAGGTTCGTGTGGATCGGTTCCGACGCCTGGAGCACGACGACGCACAGGGAGAAGTCGCCGCGGTCAGCTGACCATGGTTAGTAGTCAACTAATCTAGTGCAGCATGTATTCCATGGTAGACAGTTGAGTGCCCGGGTCTAAGGGGTGTTTGTGTGCATATAAGCAGCTTTTTCAGTGTGTATAGAAGATTAGGGAACATTTTCATGTTCATATCATATATATTTGATATATTGTTTGTCTAGTTTTATCAGAAGATATGTATTCTATTTGACAGTTATTATGTATTTTCTGAAGATTTGAAGTAGCTAAGCAGATCTCGGTTTGGTTATTCAATTGAAACCTGGCAATGAGAATTTTCCGCAATCAATTGAATGGACCTTCATGTCGATACCTTACACGGCTCTGGGAAAATTTTTCCAAAGAAAATCATAAATTTTCCGACATCCGATCTGCAGGGGGTTGTTCAAATCATGTTTGCCGGAGAACTATACATTGGATCGAACTGAAATTAGAATTTTATGCAATCAATTGAATGTATCTTCATTTTGATACCACACATGGCTGTGTTGAAAATTTTCCAGAGAAAATCGCAAATTTTCCGACACCCGATCTGCAGGGGGTTGTTCAAAACATGTTTGCCGGAGAACTATACATTGGATCGGGCTGAAATTGAAATTTTATGCAATCAATTGAATCTATCTTCATTCTGATACCACACACGGCTGTGTAAGAAAATTTCCAGAGAAAATCGCAAATTTTCCGACACCCCTCTCTACGGGGGGATGTTCAAAACCTGTTTGCCGGAGAACCATACATCGGATCGGGCTGAGGTTTAAATTTTTAGCAATCGATTGAATGTACCTTCATTTTGATACCACACACGACCCTCTGAAAACTTTTCCGGGGAAAATCGTAAATTTTCCTATACCCCTCTGCGCATGGGGGTGTTCAAAACATGTTTGCCGGAGAACTATACATTGGATCGGGCCAAACTCAGATTTTTCTGCATTCAATTAATGTATCTTCATTTTGATACCACACACGGCCCCGTCAAAACTTTTACAGGGAAAATCATAAATTTTCCGACACCCGATCTGAAGGGGTTTGTTCAAAACATGTTTGCCGAAGAACCAGACATCGGATCGGGCTGAGATTTGAATTTTCGCAATCGATTGAATGTACTTTCATTTTGATACCACACACACCCTCTGAAAACTTTCCGGGGAAAATCGTAAGTTTTCCGACACCCCTCTACACATTAGGATGTTCAAAACATGTTTACCGGCAAACCAAACGTCGGATCGGGCCAACGTGAATTTTTTCGCATTCAATTGAATGAACCTTCATTTTGATACCACACACGGCCCTCTGAAAACTTTCCGGGAAAAATCGCAAATTTTCCGACATTCCTCTGCACGGGGGTTGTTCGAAACCTGTTTGCCGGAGAACTATACATTGAATCGGGCTAAATTAGAATTTTTTACAATCAATCGAATGTATCTTCATTTTATACCACACATGGCTGTGTGAAAAATTTCCAGAGAAAATCGCAAATTTTCCGACACCCCTCTGCACGAGGGGGTGTTCAAAACATGTTGCCGGAGAACCATACATCGGATCGGCTGAGGTTTGACTGTTTAGCAATCGATTGAATGTAGCTCAATTTTGATAACACACACGACCCTCTGAAAACTTTTCCGGGGAAATCGTAAATTTTCCTATACCCCTCTGCGCATGGGGGTGTTCAAAACATGTTTGCCGGAGAACTATAAATTGGATCGGGCCAAAACTCAGATTTTTCTGCATTCATTGAATGTATCTGCATTTTGATACCACACACGGCCCCGTCAAAAATTTTCCAGAGAAAATCGCAAATTTTCCCGACACCCGATCTGCAGGGGGTTGTTCAAAACATGTTTGCCGGAGATATAATACATTGGATCGGGCTAAAATTAAATTTTATGCAATCAATTGAATCTATCTTCATTCTGATACCACACACGGCTGTGTAAGAAAATTTCCAGAGAAAATCGCAAATTTTCCGACACCCCTCTGCACGAGGGGATGTTCAAAACCTGTTTGCCGGAGAACCAGACATCGGATCGGGCTGAGGTTTAAATTTTTAGCAATCGATTGAACGTAGCTTCATTTAAATACCACACACGACCCTCTGGAAACTTTTCCGGGGAAAATCGTAAATTTTCCTATACCCCTCTGCGCATGGGTGTGTTCAAAACATGTTTGCCGGAGAACTATACATTGGATCGGGCCAAACTCAGATTTTTCTGCATTCAATTGGATGTATTCTCATTTTGATACCACACACGGCTCCGTCAGAACTTTGCCAGGGAAAATCATCAATTTTCCGACACCCGATCTGGAGGGGTTTGTTCAAAACATGTTTGCCGAAGAACCAGACATCGGATCGGGCTGACGTTCGAATTTTTCGCAATCGATTGAATGTACCTTCATTTTGATACCACACACGACCCTCTGAAAACTTTTCCGGGGAAAATCGTAAGTTTTCCGACATCCCTCTACACATGAGGTTGTTCAAAACATGTTTACCGGCAAACCAAACGTCGGATCGGGCCAAACGTGAATTTTTTCGCATTCAATTGAATGAACCTTCATTTTGATACCCACACACGGCCCTCTGAAAACTTTTCCGGGAAAAATCGCAAATTTTCCGACATTCCTCTGCACGGGGGGTTGTTCGAAACCTGTTTGCCGGAGAACTATACATTGAATCGGGCTAAAATTAGAATTTTATACAATCAATCGAATGTATCTTCATTTTTATACCACACATGGCTGTGTGAAAAATTTTCCAGAGAAAATCGCGAATTTTCCGACACCCCTCTGCACGAGGGGGTGTTCAAAACATGTTTGCTGGAGAACCATACATCGGATCGGGCTGAGGTTTGATTGTTTAGCAATCGATTGAATGTAGCTCAATTTTGATACCACACACGACCCTCTGAAAACTTTTCCGGGGAAAATCGTAAATTTTCCTATACCCCTCTGCGCATGGGGGTGTTCAAAACATGTTTGCCGGAGAACTATACATTGGATCGGGCCAAACTCAGATTTTTCTGCATTCAATTGGATGTATCTTCATTTTGATACCACACACGGCCCTCTGGAAACTTTTCCGGGGAAAATCGCAAATTTTCCGACACCCGATCTGCAGGGGTTGTTCAAAACATGTTTGCCGGAGAACTATACATTGGATCGGGCTAAAATTCTAATTTTATGCAATCAATTGAATGTACCTCCATTCTGATACCACACACGGCTGTGTAAGAAAATTTCCAGAGAAAATCGCAAATTTTCCGACACCCCTCTGCAGGGGTGTTCAAAACTTGTTTGCCGGAGAACCATACATCGGATCGGGCTGAGGTTTGAATTTTTAGCAATCGATTGAATGTAGCTTCATTTTGATACCACACACGACCCTCTGAAAACTTTTCCGGGGAAAATCGTGAATTTTCCTATACCCCCTCTGCGCATGGGGGTGTTCAAAACATGTTTGCCGGAGAACTATACATTGGATTGGGCCAAACTTAGATTTTTCTGCATTCAATTGAATGAACCTTCATTTTGATACCACACACGGCCCCGTCAAAACTTTTCCAGGGAAAATCATAAATTTTCCGACACCCGATCTGAAGGGGTTTGTTCAAAACATGTTTGCCGGAGAACCATACATCGGATCGGGCTGAGATTTGAATTTTTCGCAATCGATTGAATGTACCTTCATTTTGATACCACACACGACCCTCTGAAAACTTTTCCGGGGAAAATCGTAAGTTTTCCGACACCCCTCTACACATGGGGTTGCGCAAAACATGTTTACCGGCAAACCAAACGTCGGATCGGGCCAAACTTGGATTTTTACGTATTCAATTGAATGTACCTTCATTTTGATACCACACACGGCCCTCTGAAAACTTTTCCGGGAAAAATCGCAAATTTTCCGACACCCCTCTGCACGGGGGGTTGTTCAAAACGTGTTTGCCGGAGAACTATACATTGAATCGGGCTAAAAATTGTATGAATTGGGCTGAAATTAGAATTGTATGCATCAATTCAATGTATCTCCATTTTGATACCTCACATGGCTGTGTGAAAAATTTCCAGAGAAAATCGCAAATTTTCCGACACCCCTCTGCACGAGGGGGTGTTCAAAACATGTTTGCCGGAGAACCATACATCGGATCGGGCTGAGGTTTGAATTTTTAGCAATCGATTGAATGTAGCTTCATTTTGATACCACACACGACCCTCCGAAAACTTTTCCGGGGAAAATCGTGAATTTTCCTATACCCCTCTGCGCATGGGGGTGTTCAAAACATGTTTGCCGGAGAACTATACATTGGATCGGGCCAAACTCAGATTTTTCTGCATTCAATTGAATGAATCTTCATTTTGATACCACACACGGCCCCGTCAAAACTTTTCCAGGTAAAATCATAAATTTTCCGACACCCGATCTGAAGGGGTTTGTTCAAAACATGTTTGCCGAAGAACCAGACATCGGATCGGGCTGAAGTTTGAATTTTTCGCAATCGATTGAATGTACTTTCATTTTGATACCACACACGACCCTCTGAAAACTTTTCCGGCGAAAATCGTAAGTTTTCCGACACCCCTCTACACATGAGGATGTTCAAAACATGTTTACCGGCAAACCAAACGTCGGATTTGGCCAAACCTGAATTTTTTCGCATTCAATTGAATGTACCTTCATTTTGATACCACACACGGCCCTCTGAAAACTTTTCCGGGAAAAATCGCAAATTTTCCGACATTCCTCTGCACGGGGGGGTTGTTCGAAACCTGTTTGCCGGAGAACTATACATTGAATCGGGCTAAAATTAAAATTTTATCCAATCAATTGAATGTATCTTCATTTTTATACCACACATGGCTGTGTGAAAAATTTTCCAGAGAAAATCGCGAATTTTCCGACACCCCTCTGCACGAGGGGGTGTTCAAAACATGTTTGCCGGAGAACCATACATCGGATCGGGCTGAGGTTTGATTGTTTAGCAATCGATTGAATGTAGCTCAATTTTGATACCACACACGACCCTCTGAAAACTTTTCCGGGGAAATCGTAAATTTTCCTATACCTCTCTGCGCATGGGGGTGTTCAAAACATGTTTGCCGGAAAACTATACATTGGATCGGGCCAAACTCAGATTTTGTTGCATTCAATTGAATGTATCTTCATTTTGATACCACACACGGCCCTGTGAAAAATTTTCCAGAGAAAATCGCAAATTTTCCGACACCCGATCTGCAGGGGGTTGTTCAAAACATGTTTGCCGGAGAACTATACATTGGATCGGGCTGAAATTAAAATTTTATGCAATCAATTGAATGTATCTTCATTCTGATACCACACACGGCTGTGTAAGAAAATTTCCAGAGAAAATCGCAAATTTTCCGACACCCCTCTGCACGGGGGGTTGTTCAAAACCTGTTTGCCGGAGAACCATACATCGGATCAGGCTGAGGTTTGAATTTTTAGCAATCGATTGAATGTAGCTTCATTTTGATACCACACACGACCCTCTGAAACTTTTCCGGGGAAAATCGTAAATTTTCCTATACCCCTCTGCGCATGGGGGTGTTCAAAACATGTTTGCCGGAGAACTATACATTGGATCGGGCCAAACTCAGATTTTTCTGCATTCAATTGAATGTTTCTTCATTTTGATACCACACACGACCCTCTGGAAACTTTTCCGGGGAAAATCGCAAATTTTCCGACACCCGATCTGCAGGGGGTTGTTCAAAACATGTTTGCCGGAGAACCATACATCGGATTGGGCTGAAATAAGGAACTGTTCGTCATAAATTTCGATTATCTTAAATTTGATACCACTCACGGCTGTGTAAAAACTTTTCCAAAGAAAATTGCAAATTTGGCTTCATTTTCAAGAATTTTTTTACAGAGAACCAGACATCTGATCGACCTAAATGAACATTTTTGGCCACAGATATTCTGTACCATCATTTTGATACCCCATACGGCTTCGGCAAAAGAGTTTGACTTTTTTTAAAATTTTGGTTTTTTCCCCGTACTAGTACCCGTCCGACAAAAAAAAATTGACAATCTTCGATCGGCGATTGCTGGAGAACTAACGATGCGATCGGGCTGATTGTTAGATTTTTGGAAAGCTAGCGATCACGTGAGCATTTTGATGCTACTCACGTTTCTCCAAAAAAATTTCCAAAGGAAATCATAAATTTTCCGAGAGGGTATTCAAGAATTTTTTTCTGGAGAACCACACATTGGATCGAGACAAAATGAGAAATTTTCGCTATCTGATGTATGTACCTTCATGTCGATACCTTTCACGACCCTGTGAAAACTTTTCCGGAGGAAATCGCAAATTTTCCTACACCCCTCAGCACGGGGGGGTGTTCAAAACATGTTTACCGGCAAACCAAACATCGGATCGGGCCAAACTTAGATTTTTCCTCATTCAATTGAATGTACCTTCATTTTGATACCACACACGGCCCTCTGGAAACTTTTCCAGGAGAAATCATGAATTTTCCGACACCCGATCTGCAGGGGTTGATTCAAAACATGTTTGCCGGAGAACCATACGTCGGATCGGGCTGAGATTTGAATTTTTCGCAATCGATTGAATGTACTTTCATTTTGATACCACACACGACCCTCTGAAAACTTTTCCGGGGAAAATCGTAAGTTTTCCGACACCCCTCTACACATGGGGATGTTCAAAACATGTTTACCGGCAAACCAAACGTCGGATCGGGCCAAACGTGAATTTTTTCGCATTCAATTGAATGAACATTTATTTTGATACCACACACGGCCCTCTGAGAACTTTTCCGGGAAAAATCGCAAATTTTCCGACATTCCTCTGCACGGGGGGTTGTTCGAAACCTGTTTGCCGGAGAACTATACATTGAATCGGGCTAAAATTAAAATTTTATCCAATCAATTGAATGTATCTTCATTTTGATACCACACATGGCTGTGTGAAAAATTTTCCAGAGAAAATCGCGAATTTTCCGACACCCCTCTGCACGAGGGGGTGTTCAAAACATGTTTGCCGGAGAACTATACATTGAATCGGGCTAAAATTGAAAGTTTATGCAATCAATTGAATGTATCTTCATTTTGATACCACACACGGCTGTGTGAAAAATTTTCCAGAGAAAATCGCGAATTTTCCGACACCTCTCTGCACGAGGGGGTGTTCAAAACCTGTTTGCTGAAGAACCATACATCGGATCAGGCTGAGGTTTGATTGTTTAGCAATCGATTGAATGTGGCTTCATTTTGATACCACACACGACCCTCTGAAAACTTTTCCGGGGAAAATCGCAAATTTTCCGACACCCCTCTACACGGGGGTTGTTCAAAACATGTTTGCTGGAGAACCAGACATCGGATCGGGCTGAGGTTTGAATTTTTAGCATTCGATTGAATGTAGCTCAATTTTGATACCACACACGACCCTCTGAAAACTTCTCCGGGGAAAATCGTTTGTTTTCCGACACCCCTCTACACATGGGGTTGTTCAAAACATGTTTGCCGGCAAATCAAACGTCGGATCAGGCCAAACTTGGTTTTTTTCGCATTCAATTGTATGTACCTCCATTTTGATACCACACACGACCCTCTGAAAACTTTTCCGGGAAAATCGTAAATTTTCCCATACCCCTCTGCGCATGGGGATGTTCAAAACATGTTTGCCGGAGAACTATACATTGAATCGGGCCAAACTCAGATTTTTCTGCATTCAATTGAATGTACCTCCATTTGATACCACACACGGCCCCGTCAAAACTTTTACAGGGAAAATCATACATTTTCCGACACCCGATTTGAAGGGGTTTGTTCAAAACATGTTTGCTGGAGAACCATACTTCGGATTGGGCTGAAATCAGAACTGTACGTCCTAAATTTCGATTATCTTAAATTTGATACCCCACACGGCTGTGTAAAAACTTTTCCAAAGAAAATTGCAAATTTGGCTTCATTTTCAAGATTTTTTTCACAGAGAACCAGACATCGGATCGAGCTAAAATCAACATTTTTGGCAACAGATATTATGTACCTTCATTTTGATACCACACACGGCTTCGGCAAAAGAGTTTGACTTTTTTTCAAATTTTGGTTTTTTCCCCGTACTAGTACCCGTCCGACAAAAAAAAATTGACAATCTTCGATCGGCGATTGCTGGAGAACTAACGATGCGATCGGGCTGACTGTTAGATTTTCGGAAAGCTAGCGATCTCGTGAGCATTTTGATGCTCCTCACGTTTCTCCAAAACAATTTCCAAAGAAAATCATAAATTTTCCGAGAGGGTATTCAAGAATTTTTTTTCTGGAGAACCACACATTGGATCGAGACAAAATGAGAAATTTTCGCAATCTGATGAATGTACCTTCATGTCGATACCTTTCACGACCCTGTGAAAACTTTTCCGGAGGAAATCGCAAATTTTCCTACACCCCTCAGCACGGGGGGGTGTTCAAAACATGTTTGCCGGCAAACCAAACATCGGATCGAGCCAAACTTGGATTTTTCCTCATTCAATTGAATGTACCTTCATTTTGATACCACACACGGCCCTCTGGAAACTTTTCCAGGAGAAATCATGAATTTTCCGACACCCGATCTGCAGGGGTTGGTTCAAAACATGTTTGCCGGAGAACCAGACATCGGATCGGGCTGAGGTTTGGATATTTATCAATTGATTGAATGTAGCTTAATTTTGATACCACACACGACCCTCTGAAAACTTTTCCGGGGAAAATCGTAAGTTTTCCGACACCCCTCTACACATGGGGATGTTCAAAACATGTTTATCGGCAAACCAAACGTCGGATCGGGCCAAACGTGAATTTTTTTCGCATTCAATTGAATGAACCTTCATTTTGATACCACACACGACCCTCTGAAAACTTTTCCGGGAAAAATCGTAAGTTTTCCGACACCCCTCTACACATGGGGATGTTCAAAACATGTTACCGGCAAACCAAACGTTGGATCGGGCCAAACGTGAATTTTTTCACATTCAATTGAATGAACCTTCATTTTGATACCACACACGGTCCTCTGAAAACTTTTCCGGGGAAAATCGTAAGTTTTCCGACACCCCTCTACACATGGGGATGTTCAAAACATGTTTACCGGCAAACCAAACGTCGGATCGGGCCAAACGTGAATTTTTTCGCATTCAATTGAATGAACCTTCATTTGATACCACACACGGTCCTCTGAAAACTTTTCCGGGGAAAATCGTAAGTTTTCCGACACCCCTCTACACATGGGGATGTTCAAAACATGTTTACCGGCAAACCAAACGTCGGATCGGGCCAAACGTGAATTTTTTCGCATTCAATTGAATGAACCTTCATTTTGATACCACACACGACCCTCTGAAAACTTTTCCGGGGAAAATCGTAAGTTTTCCGACACCCCTCTACACATGGGGATGTTCAAAACATGTTTACCGGCAAACCAAACGTCGGATCGGGCCAAACGTGAATTTTTTCGCATTCAATTGAATGAACCTTCATTTTGATACCACACACGGTCCTCTGAAAACTTTTCCGGGAAAAATCGCAAATTTTCCGATACCCCTCTGCACGAGGGGGTGTTCAAAACATGTTTGCCGGAGAACCAGACATCGGATCGGGCACTGAGGTTTGATTTTTAGCATTCGATTGATGTAGCTCATTTTGATACCACACACGACCCTCTGAAAACTTTTCCGGGGAAAATCGTAAATTTTCCTATACCCCTCTGCGCATGGGGGTGTTCAAAACATGTTTGACGGAGAACTATACATTGAATCGGGCCAAACTCAGATTTCTCTGCATTCAATTAGATGTACCTCCATTTTGATACCACACACGGCCCCGTCAAAACTTTTACAGGGAAATCATTAATTTTCCGACACCCGATTTGAAGGGGTTTGTTCAAAACATGTTTGCCGGAGAACCATACTTCGGATTGGGCTGAAATTAGAACTGTACGTCCTAAATTTCGATTATCTGAATTTGATACCCCACACGGCTGTGTAAAACTTTTCCAAAGAAAATTGCAAATTTGGCTTCATTTTCAAGATTTTTTTTACAGAGAACCAGACATCGGATCGAGCTAGAATCAACATTTTTGGCAACAGATATTCTGTACCATCATTTTGATACCCCACACGGCTTCGACAAAAAAGTTTGACTTTTTTTCAAATTTTGGTATTTTCCCCGTACTAGTACCCGTCCGACAAAAAAAAATTGACAATCTTCGATCGGCGCTTGCTGGAGAACTAACGATGCGATCGGGCTGACTGTTAGATTTTCGGAAAGCTAGCGATCACGTGAGCATTTTGATGCTACTCACGTTTCTCCAAAAAAATTTCCAAAGAAAATTATAAATTTTCCGAGAGGGTATTCAAAATTTTTTTTCTGGAGAACCACACATCGGATTGAGACAAAATGAGAAATTTTCGCAATCTGATGAATGTACCTTCATGTCGATACCTTTCACGACCCTGTGAAAACTTTTCCGGAGGAAATCGCAAATTTTCCTACACCCCTCAGCACGGGGGGGTGTTCAAAACATGTTTGCCGGCAAACCAAAGATCGGATCGGGCCAAACTTAGATTTTTCCTCATTCAATTGAATGTACCTTCATTTTGATACCACACGACCCTCTGAAAACTTTTCCAGGAAAAATCATGAATTTTCCGACACCCGATCTGCAGGGGTTGATTCAAAACATGTTTGCCGGAGAACCATACATCGGATCGGGCCGAGGTTTGAATTTAACGCAATCGATAGATTGTACCTTCATTTTGATACCACTCACGGCCCTCTGAAAGCTTTTCCAGGGAAAATCATAAATTTTCCGACACTTCTCTACACATGGGGTTCAAACCATGTTTACCGGCAAACCAAACGTCGGATCGGGCCAAACTTGGAGTTTTCGCATTCAATTGAATGTACCTTCATTTTGATACCACAAACGGCCCTCTGAAAACTTTCCGGGAAAAAATCGCAATTTTCCGACATCCGATCTGCAGGGGGTTGTTCAAATCATGTTTGCCGGAGAACTATACATTGAATCGGGCTGAAATCAGAATTTTATACAATCAATCGAAAGTATCTTCATTTGATACCACACGACCCTCTGAAAACTTTTCCAGGAAAAATCATGAATTTTCCGACACCCGATCTGCAGGGGTTGATTCAAAACATGTTTGCCGGAGAACCATACATCGAATCGGGCTGAGGTTTGAATTTTACGCAATCGATTGAATGTACTTTCATTTTGATACCACACACGACCCTCTGAAAACTTTTCCGGGGAAAATCGTAAGTTTTCCGACACCCCTCTACACATGGGGATGTTCAAAACATGTTTACCGGCAAACCAAACGTCGGATCGGGCCAAACGTGAATTTTTTCGCATTCAATTGAATGAACCTTCATTTTGATACCACACACGGCCCCGTCAAAACTTTTACAGGGAAAATCATAAATTTTCCGACACCCGATTTGAAGGGGTTTGTTCAAAACATGTTTGCCGGAGAACCATACATCAAATTGGGCCAAACTTGGATTTTTTCGCATTCAATTGAATGTACCTTCATTTTGATACCACAAACGGCCCTCTGAAAACTTTTCCGGGAAAATCGCAAATTTTCCGCCATCCGATCTGCAAGGGGTTGTTCAAATCATGTTTGCCAGAGAACTATACATCGGATCGGGCTGAAATTAGAATTTTATGCAATCAATTGAATCTATCTTAATTTTGATACCACACATGGCTGTGTGAAAAATTTTCCAGAGAAAATCGCAAATTTTCTGACACCCGATCTGCTGGGGGTTGTTCAAAACATGTTTGCCGGAGAACTATACATTGGATCGGGCTGAAATTAGAATTTTATGCAATCAATTGAATCTATCTTTATTCTAATATTACACACGGCTGTTTAAAAATTTTCCAGAGAAAATCGCAAATTTTCCGACACCCCTCTGCACGAGGGGATGTTCACGAATTGTTTTCCGGAGAACCACACATTGGATCGGAACCAAATAGAAATTCCTCGCAATCAATTGAATGTACCTCCATGTCGATACCCCACACCGCCCTGTTGAAAATTATCCAGGGAAAATCATAAATTTTCCGACACCCCTCTGCACGAGGGGGTGTTCACGAATTTATTTATGGAGAATCACACATTGGATCGGGACGATATAAGAATTTTCCGCAATCAATTGAATGTACCTTAATGTCGATACCTCACACGACCCTGTGAAAATTTTTCCAGGGAGAATCATAAATTTTCCGACACCCCTCTGCGGGAGGGGGTGTTCATGATTTATTTATCGGAGAACCAGTCATCGGATCGGGCTGAAATCAACATTTTATGCAATCAATTGAACGTACCTTCATTCCGATATCACACACGGCTGTGTAAAAAAAAATCCAAAGAAAATTGCAAATTTTCCTATATTTTCAAGAATTTTTTTACGGAGAATCAGACATCGGATCGAGCTAAAATCAACATTTTTCGCAATAGATTCAATGTACCTTCATTTTAATACCGCACACGGCTTCCGGTTTTTTCCACGTACTAGTATGTCAAAAAAAAATATATGTCAAAAAAAAATCGACAATCTTCGATCGGCGATTGCTGGAGAACCCACGATGCGATCGGGCCGATTGTTCGATTTTCCGAAAGCTAGCAATCGTTTGAGCATTTTGATGCTACTCACGTTTTCGAAAAAAAAAATCCGAAGAAAATCATAAATTTTCCGAGGGGGTTTTCAAGATTTTTTTTACGGAGTACCAGACATTGGATCGGGACGAAATCAAGATTTTATGCAATAAAAAGAACGTACCTCCATATCGATACCACACACGACTCTGTGAAAAATTTTCCAAAGAAAATCGTAAATTCACGATTTACGAATTTACGAACCTGGCACTACCACCCATGTAGATGCAAGTATCTACATATCCGTATTTTTAATGCCTCCTTAAGCCCATTTTGCATTTGTGTAGACTATTTTGGCTGTCATTGAATCAGTCATTCGTTTCATCTAGATTATAAGTGAATATAAAATTCATGCATCATGCATCTTGCCTTTTGTTGATTCCTGGTGAAAAGTATAAAGTACAAAAAGTTCAATTTCCACAATTGACTCTCTGATCTGTTTGACTTCGACGAAAACAAAGTCATTATAAAAGAACAAACTTGTATTCGTGAGGCTCATAATCAATCGATCGGGAAACAGGAAATTATATCATCCCACAGGAATCTATCTGAGCTCCCCTGGATGTGCAAATTGTTTATCCCGAACTGACCTGGGTCACTTGGGGTCACCGAGAACGTAGACGAGGAGGAGGGAGGGGGGGAGGTGGGAAGAATGTGTGGGCACACTTTTATTAGTTTACCGCTGAACTTCTGATAACTACGATGAAGCTTTTTGTCATCTATTCCAGATGAATTTCCAGAAAATTGATTCGTAATACCATTGTCCTAGGCGTCATGAGGCATGGGTGGGGAGCGGTGTGAGGGGGGGGGGATAGATAACCCTAGCACGGTGTGAGGGGGGATAGATGACCCTAGCACGGTGAGAGGGGGGGGGTGGTAATGCGATGAGAATAGATGTTGTTTACGAACTTGTGGATATTGTTACTGATATGGAGAGACGAGAGACGTGCACTCTCAAGGTCACACAACTTCATGGGTGGAGGTGCCGGGTCAAGTACATGATCTGGTGGAGGTGCCGGGTCAAGTACTGGATCTTTTTCTCTTCATTTATCATTAATTTCAGTGGATATAGGCAATATGCATCACTTTCAGATTTCTAGATTCAGTCTTATTGTGCTCTAACCATGTTATTCTAAAAAGATTCAATAATAGGGCACCCAATAAGTGTGGGAAAATATCAGTGTTTGACTTGAATGGCATTGAGTAGCGACTGCCCGAGGGTTTAGTGGTGAATGAAGAAGTCCCGACTCAAGGCATAGTCCTGTTATCCCTGTACAGTCCCCAGCCGTCTCCAGACTTGTGTGTTCGTGTTCCAGGACCCGAGACGTCTGCCCAGCGCCTGGAAGACATGAAGGTCCTGGAGGGGGCGCTGGCGATCCAGCCGCTCACCAGGAACCTGGCCGGGTTCGACGAGTACTTCAAGGCGCTGCGTCTGGACCACGAGGAGATCAACCCCTGGTTCCGGGAGTACTGGAGCGAGTACTTCCGGTGCGGGAACAGGAGCAGCTCGCTGCATCACATGGTGAGAACAAGCGAGTACTAGGTGGTCTTGTGACACGAGGTCAATAGGTCAGTGATTGCTCAATTGTACCGTACAGGCACTGACTAGAGAGATACTCAAGACGTCCCATAAGTTACTTCGCGAGATTCAAAACCCTGAAGTTACTTCACATTCCTAGAGCGCTGCTAGCAGTCAAGTTGAAGACTAGTCTAGCATCCATCTAACCGTCGACTGGAGCACAATCATCTCTTCAGTCTATGGTACAGGCATACTTGCAATAAACAACGTGGACATCTTGATTATTATTATAAGAATGACTTGGAGAAGAAAATCTAGAGAACATATATTTTCCTGATTTATTTTAACTTTTGAGGAATTTAAGCTCAAAATAATATACACATTGTTCCGTAGCTTCACATTAATCAACTATCAGCCGTTTTCAAGAACCACAATTATATTTAAATTCTTCGTATCTATCAAAAGCTTTTGAATCTAAGACCAAACCAATTAAATCGTGGAATGATTATCATGATGTTGTCGAAGACGAACTCCTCCAGTTTACCACAGTGTGTTGAGGCAAGAAGAGTTTCACGCAGTTGCTAAAATCCCCCCCTAATTATCCGCACTCCCCGCGTAACCCAGAAATCCAACCAATCGTTCACCAACCATCTGCCAACTTCCGGTCTACAGCAACCCCTTCAACTTCCTCAACTCCTGATACTCAACTCTATCAATCACCGCGCTGTGGAACACTCACAGATGTTCGGCAACAATTACACGAGCACTCGAACCACCCGAGCGGTAGCGCTCTGGGATAGGGGGAACGGTCGCTCGTAGCCTTCATCTCCAGCTTAAAGTATCAATCTTGATCGTGTCAGATGTAATACAGTGCCGTTTATCTCGGTGAGATGATCACGCGATTAATGGACCGAATAGCGCTGACGTCACCACGCTTGAGCAGCAACAAGTGGCGGGCATTAACCCAGTTCCGAACTTAGTTGGACAGTTGGGACAAGTTGATACCGGGATAGGGATTAAATGTTTCACTGTTATAGATGTGTTCACGCGAGGTGAA
>OU015466.1:31887726-31965226 GCA_907164805.1 Brachyptera putata | reverse complement strand
ACACCCGTTTAAACGAGCGGGTCGCGAGCCACCCAACAGATTCGTTCGGAAGAGTTCGGCTCCTTGGCCCTAGCCCGAGTGTTTGTAAGTAGGCCTGTTGAATCGTTATCAAGACTTATCGGTCGCTAAACAATATCGGTTAAGAAAAAATATCTTTCCGACCTATAACCCCAGGCCAAAAGCATTTATAGGCAGGCGTCATATCGCTCCAGCCACCTTCTATAGATTCAGCCATCTGAACAATCAAGGAGCCGAACCCTCCCGAAAGAATATGACATTTTATTGTTGTGGAATCAATCAGTTCTCAGATGATACGTCAATGAATTTCATCACATTCTTTTCATTTATCGACATATTATCTTGAAACTGATTGAATTTACTGAAATAGAATGTCATATTAATTGAATAGCTTAAAATGCGCGACCCGCTTAGCGAGTTCCGCTTAGCGGGGAAGTCCAGCTGAATGGCTATCGATGTGTTCTTGTGGGCTGTTAGTTGGCGAGGACGGCTCTCCGATCCTGAGTATCAACCACTCGGCCATCAAGTACCGCCAGCTGACCGGCGGGGGGGCGGAGAACCAGTTCCCCACGTCGGCGTGCGGCCAGCCCTGCTCCTCGCACCAGATCAAGATCAGGGAGGTGAGTCAACCAACTTTCACTCATTCATATTGAGGCTTGAGCTCAAAGCTAGCTTCCCAGGACGATTTCTTCACGTAACGTCCGTCAAAACATCGGACGGCATTGCTTTTTTTTTTTTAATAACATCGAAACTTGATACAAAATCATTGTTCCCCAATTAAGACTATGAATGAAAGATTTGATCGTTTGAACGGGGCACCACGAAGGCGATCTTACCACCGAAGATTGGTAATATTCAATCTTCAGATAATCGCAAAATCATAATTCATTCAGAAAATCAATTCATAATTCAAGTAATAATTCAGAAAATCGTAAGAATGGTGTAAAATAGATCGTGTTGCATGAATCCCTGAAATCATTTGAAATCCCCTTGAAATCCGTATGAAATCACTTGAAATCTCTGAAATCCCCTGAAATCAGGTGTACACCAAATTACCGAGTTATAAACCCCTCGGGAGGGCCTACCCCCTTGTTCTCGACAAGTTACCCACTGCTAGCTCAACGTGTTGCGTGTTGCAGGGTGAAGACACTTGTTGCTGGCAGTGTCGCAGCTGCAGCAAGTACCAGACGCGGGAGAACGACTTCAACTGCAAGGACTGACAAGTTACCCACTGCTAGCCCAACGTGTTGCGTGTTGCAGGGTGAAGACACTTGTTGCTGGCAGTGTCGCAGCTGCAGCAAGTACCAGACGCGGGAGAACGACTTCAACTGCAAGGACTGACAAGTTACCCACTGCTAGCTCAACGTGTTGCGTGTTGCAGGGTGAAGACACTTGTTGCTGGCAGTGTCGCAGCTGCAGCAAGTACCAGACGCGGGAGAACGACTTCAACTGCAAGGACTGACAAGTTACCCACTGCTAGCCCAACGTGTTGCGTGTTGCAGGGTGAAGACACTTGTTGCTGGCAGTGTCGCAGCTGCAGCAAGTACCAGACGCGGGAGAACGACTTCAACTGCAAGGACTGACAAGTTACCCACTGCTAGCTCAACGTGTTGCGTGTTGCAGGGTGAAGACACTTGTTGCTGGCAGTGTCGCAGCTGCAGCAAGTACCAGACGCGGGAGAACGACTTCAACTGCAAGGACTGACAAGTTACCCACTGCTAGCCCAACGTGTTGCGTGTTGCAGGGTGAAGACACTTGTTGCTGGCAGTGTCGCAGCTGCAGCAAGTACCAGACGCGGGAGAACGACTTCAACTGCAAGGACTGCCCGCCGGGCACCATGCCCAACGGCAACCACTCGAGCTGTCTGCCCATCAAGGAGGAGTTCATCGACTACCACGACACCTGGGCCATCGTGGCCATGGCGGTCGCCAGTCTGGGTAACTAGCAGACATTTACCACGTGTTCGAATAGGATGGAAATGAAAAACCAGAAGCATAGACTAAAGAGATACAACAAAGACAGTTCACCCAACGTTAGATTAAGATTCATCCCCACTCCTTTGTCTCTACCCTCCCCGCACCCCTTACCCTGTAGTTCCTGCAATCACCGCTAAGAGTGCTCAGAAGCGTTTCGGCGATCGTGCTTCAGTCGACGGTAAGATGGGTGCTTGCCTTGGTTGACTGCTAGTAGCGCTCTAGGAATGTGTAGCGTTGGTTGACGTAACTTCAGGTAATAATGAAAGGGTTTTGAATCTCGCCAAGTATCTTACGTGGGACGTCTTTGAGTATTTCTTTAGTCAATGCCAGAACACAATTCCACATTTTTTTCGGAAGTAGATAGCGCGTCAAATTGTCTGAATATATTGAGCAGACAAAAGAGTGGATTATTAAAATATCAACTTCTCAAAAATGTCATCTGTTGAGAAACATCGCTTTGTCCAAATCTGAATTGTCGAGTAAACATTTTTCATACAACTTTGGTAATTTTGTGTTACTCGGTACCAAATGGTGGGTTAGTTGGTCAAGGTTGGTGTCCTAACCTCTAAAGATGGCCGACTGTGATCAATGTCCGTGTAATTTCATACTGTTTAGGACTGTTTCATTTAATTTTAGGATACAATTTTATTTGTCAGGCGCCGTTTTTCGATAGACTCAATGTTTATCTATTAGAAAACACAATTTTCAGGATCAAGTTTGCAGAATTGGGGATGGCACCGAGTATGTCAAATTTACCACAACTTCAAAACCTTTGTTGGTGAACCCTAAAGTGGGGTTTCCAGTTCCGATTATCCCTTGTCGTCCGACACGATTCTCCCAACTGCCCAATCACAAGCCAGTATTCACCTAAAAACATGGCGGTTCATGGCACCGTTTTGGTATCGATTCGGTGTCGTGATTATTGACTCAACTCCAACTGAAGAGGTGAACACCAACTGAATGGACGACGGAATTATCGAAACATCAACTTTATTGAAAGACTGTTTCGTCAAAAGATCGAACTGTCGAAAAGTCTACAATTCGATCGATCGTTTTGCCTGATTATCGATAATTCTGTCTTTCGACTGAAAGATATACACCCGACAGCAAGGTCATTCCATCAACCCAAACGACAACCTCTTCCCGCCCCCTTCTCCGTGAGCTGAGCTACCTGCTACTCCTCGGGACCCTCTTGTCATGTCTTTCTCTTTGCCTCTCCAGGGGTATTACTAACAGTGTTCATCGCCATGATGTTCTGGAGATACGTGGGTCCCCGTGAGCTGAGCTACCTCCTACTCCTCGGGACTCTCTTGTCATGTCACTCTCCTTGTCCTCCAGGGGTATTACTCACAGTGTTCGTCGGCATCATCTTCTGGAGATACGTACGCCCTCGTGAGCTGAGCTACCTCCTACTCCTCGGGACTCTCTTATCATGTCACTCTCCTTATCTCTCCAGGGGTATTACTCACAGTGTTCGTCGGCATCATCTTCTGGACCTACGGCAACACGCCCGTCATCAAAGCATCGGGCCGTGAGCTGAGCTACCTGCTACTCCTCGGGACTCTCGCCTCGTTCTGCGTCACGTTCGTGATCGTGGCTCGTCCCACTCCGTTCACGTGCGGGACGACGCGCTTCTTCCTCGGCTTCTGCTACACGCTGTGCTACGCGGCGATCGTCACCAAGACGAACCGCATCGCGCGCATCTTCAGCTACAAGCCCAACACGCCGCACAAGACCAAGTGAGTCGCAAGCAGAGCCTCATTCCTGAGATGAGTGAGATGTGAGAACATATTCTCATCTCACTTTTTATCAGATTTAGTATTCTTGAAAATGAACTCTTAGTTGTTTCAAGACTTGGAAAATAAGAATATGAGCTAAAATTGAATATTTATGTATAGCAAAACCATTGACTTGAACACCAGGACTGCGTTGTCTATGACCATAATTCTTCGCCGCAGATGAAATTATTTCTGAACCCAAAAATTCCAGGTACATTAAGTCTATAAGTATGAAGCGCTATTGTGTAATATCCGGGCATTATCAACTTGACTGCCTTGACACACGAATGTGCACTTTTGAGCTAGATTACTTGTGCAATGTTCACTCCCTTCCTTCAACAGCAGATGTCAAGTAGATCAATACGCATGACATGCTGATATATGCATGTTACCCCTCGCTGACAACCTGCCCCTGCTGCTGTAGGTATACAAGCCCGCAGAGCCAGCTGGTCATCACGGCCCTGCTGACCTTGGTGGAGGTCGTGATCCTGGTCACGTGGCTCATGTACGTGCCTCCGTCGGTAACGCACGTCTACCCCAGCCGGGAGATGAACCTGCTGATCTGCGAGGGGCTGGACGACCACTCGTACATGGTCGGCCTGCTCTACCCGTTCGTCTTGATAGGTGAGTACACCAAGGTTCTTCAACTCTTCAAGCATGGACTGAAGAGATAAAAAGACAGTTCACCCAACGTTAAATTGAGATTCATCCCCACTCTCATCCCCACTCCTTTGTCTCTACCCTCCCCACACCCCTTACCCTGTAGTACCGTCAATCACCACTAGGCTCAGAATCGTTTCGGCGATTGTGCTTCAGTCGACGATGAGATGGATGCTTGCCTGGTTGCGCTCTTTTCTACCACTTATTTCAAGTTCTTCACTTTACCGCTAGCAGCGTCACTGCAACCTTAACTCTGGAATATCTCCGAGAAAAGAATCCATACATTGAACGAGGGGCTTACAACTCGCAAATCTGGTGTACACCTGATTTCAGGTGATTTCAGAGATTTCAGGGATTTCAATGGGTTCTCATGGTAAGTGTACACCGGATTTCAGCCGTTGTTAACACCTCGACATTAAATAAACATAAAAACATTTCCTTTATTTTTGCTTAACTCCAATTTTCACCACCTAACCTATCCAGACAACAGCTTCACTTGTTGCTGGCACATTTCTTCTTCTCCTTCTTGAGGATGAACTGCTCCCCCTGGCTGATCTGCGGCTTGAGCTCGCACACCGCCCGCAGGAGGTAGTCCTTCTCGTGCTCCCCCAGGCGGGGCAGCTTGCAGACCACGATCCCGCTCGGCCCTAGCTCCAGGGGCGTCGCGCAGTAGGACAGCCCTGGGATCACGTCCGTGGCCACGTAGGCGCACTCGGTCACGTCTTTCTCGCCGTTTATTGCTGAGTGAAAAGAAGATAGAGGATGGATATGGAGAGGATAGAAAGTTGCAGAGATTTTTAGTGAGAGAGTTAGGGTACTGCTTGAAATATGGGATGAGACGCGACCCTACTTGTCAAAAACATCGGATAGATATGAAGTTTTTGTTTTAAATAACTGGGAAACGCCATATATGCGTTGTTAGACGAGAGGATAGTAATAGTATGGGTGAAAATTGCTTCGAGTGCATGGTACCAATTCAGCACATTTTATGTTTTTTCTTCAAAATGTCTGACCCGATCAAGCTGAAAATTTCCAGAAATGTGTATCAAAATGTAATTTAACTTCATGCAAAATTTCATTTTTTTGGAAAATACATTTTTTTTCCGCTGTGTTATTCTAATGGGTATTTTTGAAATTTCTTAGATTCATTAAAAAAATGTTACCACCCGTTAATGCCACAAAACTATACAGATCTAAGTTAGATGGGGAACCATATTGAAAAAAAGTTTGAAGTTGATAGGTGTAGCCGTTTGACCTGTGGAGAACCGACAAAAAAACATGAGGAGAAAAAAAAATCGTAAAAACGAACACCATTTTTTTTTCAGTATGTCAAATTGAATCCTCGCTAAAGCTCGTCTAATTAAAAGTCCATGGGAATCGATTTAGCGAAATATCAGTTTTATGTTGATAACTTTCGACCGGTATCCCTAAGAGTGACCTCGCACTCAATCTCACCTCTTATCAAGTTCGTCGTGAACCTAGCCGCCGCATACGCCGGTGCCAACACGGCGCCACCTTCCCCATCCTTGAGCGTTATCACCCAGTCCTCCGAGTTCCTCGTCAGCTTGGTGATGTCGCAGATCTGCTCTCCGTTCAGCTTCAGGCAGGGTTTCGTCTGCGACAAGATCGGCACCATGGTCTTCCTCGAGTTACCGCCCACCACAGGCACGATAACGCCGTTAGGAGCGATCTTCGCCTCCTCGGCCACGAACGTGGTCGCTCGCACCACGTCGATGCACGTGATGCCGAACACTGGAGGAGGGAGGAAACAGTGCTCATTGGATGTTACTAGGAAAACGCCATATATGCGTTGTTAGACGAGCGGATAGTAGTATGGGTAAAAATGGGTAAAAACTGCTTCGAGTGGTACCAATTTAGCACATTTTATGTTTTTTCTTCAAAATGACTGACCCGATCAAGCTGAAAATTTCAGAAATGTGTATCAGAATGTAATTCAACTTCACACAAAATTTCATTTTTTTGGAAAATAAAAATATTTTCTTTTTTTTCCGCCATTTTATTCTAATGGGTATTTTTGAAATTTCTAAAATTCATAAACTCAACAATCACTGATATCTATCGAATGAAAAAACAATGCATCAGATGAACTATATACGATATCATGATATATATACTATGATAAACTATATTATATCATGAATAAAAATCAATAAATAGTAAATGAATTGATAACAGAGTACGAGCCCTACTATAAACGATATTAGTCAGTATGTTGAGCCGAATTCGTCGAGTTACCTTTCTTTGGATTGTAAACGCCTCGTTTCTTGAGCACCTCTGAGATCATGGGCACGAGGCTGTTGACCGGCTGGGAGAGGACGCCGAGGAAGGCCTTGGGGCTCGAGCAGGCGAAGTGCTCGGCGACGCATTGCACCGTCGCGGCGTTACATCGGAACAGCTCGTCCAAGGTCTGGCCTGAAAGCACGTGACCACGGCGTGTCAGCTTGTCGTGTCGTGTCGTGTCGTGTCGTGTCGTGACATACGTTACACGCAGCGAGCACGGATCAAAAAGCGCCCCACTAACCCTGATCATCATCTACCACCACGTGAAATAATCCTAAAAAGTGTAGCTAAGCATACCTAGTGATGTAAATTTTTATGAAATTTTTTTTTTTGAAAATTTTCATGAAAATTTTCAAGGGCTTCAAAATTTTCAAATTCATTTTCAAGTCGATTGTTTTTGGTTCGTGTGTTGTTACAGAAGAAGTTGGCGTTTGAATTCACTCTTTGCAGTGATCTGCTGAACCACCACATGCATTTGCAGTTTGCATTTAGATACAATTGTCAAGGATAGGGAAAATAAATTGAATGTAGGTTGGACCAGTACTCCTTTGTAATGTCCCATTTAAAAAGTAAATGAGGAAAGATGCTGGAAATTTTCACTGAGAATTCAAATCACTTAGGGCCTACATTCGCAAATTGAATGAAACCGAACGATTTTTTGAGATAATCTTTGAAAAAAAATCAATAAAATGAATTCAGTGAATTCATTGTAGGCCTATTCCATTGGATTCATAGAATATTTTCAATGAATTGAACATTTATTGAAAATATAAATTGAAAATTTCAATAATTTTGCATTGAAAATGTTCAACGTTCCATCACTAAGCATACCTACATCATATTTGGCTAGTACCCACCTTGACTCCGTTTCTCTCCCACGCACACCAGCACGATATGCGCCCCCTTCATCGCCTCCCCCGTCTGGTCCTCGCCGGTGTACGCCTGCATCTTGCAGCGGGTGTCGATGTGACTGAGGTCCATGGCCACGCCGCAGTTGTGCCGGGCGATGTCCATCAGGGCCAGCTGGTCGATCAGGGGCGACTGCTTGAGGAGCAGCCCGAGGGTCGAACCGAAGCGACCCGCGGCGCCGACTATCGTGACGCGCATGCCGCACTTCGGCAGCTTCTTCTGCTTGGCCATGCCGCGACGTGAGGGGGAGCGGACGATGCCGGACAGGGGGGAGCGGAGGATGCGGGATAACATGTTGATTGGAGCCCTAATTTAGTTACCGGATTGAGTGTTTACATGTTGGTGTGCAACGTGGGTCTGTTGTAGGCTAATGGCGACCATTTTACATGTTGACTTTCTTGGATGTTACCATGGATATTGTTGCATTCTCTTACAATAGGCCTTTATTTCCTTGTTTTGTATTTAATAATACTTTCATTGTTTATATACAAGTAATAATATTGGTGATTATTGTTGATATTAGTGTTTGTTCGAATGCAGTGTTGGTGAAATTGTAGCGCTGTAGTGGTGAAGAAAATAAAAAGAGGAGTACGATTAAATAATCTGGCAGTGTCAATATCAGTAAGAATTTTATACAGATACCATCAGCACTAATCCTGATAGACCTATACGGTAGACTAATATTTCTGTTTTATTCCTGCTATTCCCTCAGGATTCTGCACGGCGTACGCCATCAAGACCAGGAAGTGTCCCGGAGGGTTCAACGAGACGCGCTTCATCGCCTTCACCAACTACACGGCCGTGATCATCTGGCTCGCCTTCGTCCCTCTGTACCTCACGTCTACCAGCAACTCCATCAGACTGGTCACGCTGGCCATGTCGCTGTCCTTGAGGTGAATATCGGTATTGACGGGAAACGTCTTAAATGCGGTATCGCGAGAAGCGACTCGGTGACAGGCTGTTGGGGAATTGTGTTGCATGCGTGCCAGTGTGCTGACAGTTAGAGAGAGAGAGAGGGGGAGAGAGAGAGTGAGAGAGTGTGTGAGAGAGAGAGAGATAGATATATATATACCTGTGTGACCACAGCGCCATGAGTTAGGTCTCGACAGCAGAGTTAGTTACAGAAACTCAGCTTGTGAGCATATATTCGTGGATTTCTTGGCTCCTTATAAGTAAAGTGGGTAAATTCGAGACTGAGAAAGTTTTCATTTCTGTCTCCATCCTTCATATTCAAAGTCCAAAACCAAAGTCCCTATCTTAACCTTAAAGTTTAAACCCCGGTCTACTTTAGAGTTTAGACGCTGGCTAGGTATTATCTAAAAAACAATCCTAATTTGTAGACGGCGTCTAAAGTAGGCCGGGGTTTAAACTTCGTTCTTGCAATCCACCCAGGAAGTCTCTATTCGCACGAATGTTACATTATTCTGAATTTTCTGATCGTATCATCATTTCCCCTGCCGATATCGAATGTGGCTCATCTTGTTTGGAGCTGACGTGACGTGACGGGTTGTTCCAGTGGTCTGGTCCAGCTCGGCTGCCTGTTCTTCCCCAAGCTGTACATCGTGCTGCTCAAGCCCGAGAAGAACACCAAGGAGGTGGTCATGGCTCAGCACAGGAGTTCTTCCTACGTCACCACTCCCACCAACCTCACGCCCATAGTGGTGGTCAACGGTGAGTCACTAGCTCTAGAACTAGCTCTAGCACTAGGACTAGCACTAGCACTAGCACTAGGACTAGCACTAGCACTAGCACTAGCACTAGCTCGTCGTACGTCACGACCCCCACCAACCTCACGCCCATAGTGGTGGTCAACGGTGAGTCACTAGCACTAGCTCTAGCACTAGCACTAGCTCTAGCACTAGCTCTAGCTCTAGCACTGGCACTAGCTATACCACGAGCTCTTTGGTGAAGTTTGCGCTCTTTGCACTCGATCAGCATAGACTGTTGTTAGTTAGTGTTAGGGTTCAAAGGCGAGTCGACAGCGAGGTCATTTAGCTCCTTGTTCATGTCCATCTACTTTGCCTTTGTGATTGTTTCAAGCATATGGAGGGAGCGGGATAGAAGGAGCTAGAAAAGTAAGATATGAGATATAAAAGAAAGGAAAAGAAGACGATAGATGAAGAGAAAAGTAACAAGAGAACGAAATAAAATAAGTATACAAACGCAAGGTTCAGTACTCCCTCCATATACTCCGGTCACCAAAAGGCTTCTACTCGACCGAGAATGTCTGAACTTGGTCTGGACGCTCACTCCAGACCTTATCGCCATGGCTCTGGATAGGTCTGGAGATCACGGGTCACGCAAGCCCCACACCACGTCAAGGTGTCCGGATCCTTCGAGGGGTGACTTCTTTGTTGTTTGTTTTGGTGATAATTTGCCTAAAGAAGGTGAAATTTCAGTTGAACTGACACTTAGTATTTCATGACATTTATAATTTGTTCATTTACTTCTCTACCTGCCTTGGTTCAAACATATGGTACATATGATTTCACATACTGTACATATTGTTTTTCTATGAAATTTCCCATTTTCTAACTATTTTCTATTATAGTTTGTAATACTTGGTCCGTGCATTTCAGGGTCGCATTACGCAAACGGCGACCGGATCAAAGCTGAAAACAAGATGAGTGCCGCGATTTGCAGTCCCTCTCCAAACATCTGTGAGTCTACGGACAGAGTCTGTCGATATATATCCTTGGCCGTGCTTTTCGCGCGCTTGCGCAGTCTTGTTGCACGCCACTGTTCTTTTTTAATCAAATTGATTGCATAAAAATTTCATAAAAACTTCAATAATCGTCATAGAAATGGTGTTTGATGAACAAGATTATTGAAACAACTAAAAAAAAAAAAAGGCTATTTTTCACAAAAAATCCGAACTCATCTCAAACAGAAAATTTCACATACAGATAGCCTCTCTAGCTAATTGGGTTCTGACCCACGCATCTTCTAAGCAGTTTCTAATGTTGTTTTCTGTTCGAAAAGGGAGAACCAAAACACCGCTTCACGACTACCGCAGCACGCCGGTCAAAACGCTGACCTCGTCTGACCTCACGAGAGACCTCAACGGTTCGACGCCTGCGCAAATCAGAATCACTCAGACGCAGCTGAGAACCATGTGAAATGAGCAGCAGCCAAACTCAGCCGAGATGCTGAGAACTGTGTGAAGTGAGCAGCAGCCAAACTCAGCCGAAATGCTGAGAACTGTGTGAAGTGAGCAGCAGCCAATCTCAGCCGAGATGCTGAGAACTGTGTGAAGTGAGCAGCAACCAATCTCAGCCGAGATGCTGAGAACTGTGTGAAGTGAGCAGCAGCCAAACTCAGCCGAGATGCTGAGAACTGTGTGAAGTGAGCAGCGGTCGAACTCAGCCGAGATGCTGATAACTGTGTGAAGTGAGCAGCGGTCGAACTCAGCCGAGATGCTGAGAACTGTGTGAAGTGAGCAGCGGTCGAACTCAGCCGAGATGCTGAGAACCGTGTGAAGTGAGCAGCAGCCAAACTCAGCCGAGATGCTGAGAACTGTGTGAAGTGAGCAGCGGTCGAACTCAGCCGAGATGCTGAGAACTGTGTGAAGTGAGCAGCAGCCAAACTCAGCCGAGATGCTGAGAACTGTGTGAAGTGAGCAGCAACCAGACCGAACTGAATCTTATCACAGTGTAGCTGCTGAAGACATTGGAAAAAAGAATCAGACAAACCGAACTGAGAATCATTGGTTGCAAGCGAGTGAACTAGTTAAGTATTGACGTTGGTTAGAGTGAGAAGAAAGAATCAATAGAAACGTGTCTAATGAGAAATGGCCGTCGATGTAACTCAGTAGAGTGAGATAGAAACCAGACCAAATCTCAGCTGATTAGCTGAGAACGTGATATTTGCCTCGGAAGAAATTCGAGGTGCGCAGAGAGAGGTGCGCAGAGAAGTAAGAAATAAGACGGTCGATTTGTAGTAACAAATGAATATACTGCTCCATCTTCAGTCTACGTTATCGAGTAACGCCATTGTTGTTTCCCAATGGAGGATGAGGATGTATATCAACAGGCGTGAGAGACATAGCATGAATGAACAAGTCAAATAACACAACCGTGGGCAGTTTATTTAACAACATCTATTTTATTTTCCATTCATGTTACTTGTAAGTATGTTACGGATACTTCATACATTCTAATTACTTAGTCACGAATGAAGAATGTCGTCCACCAACCAAACAATCACATAAACTTGAAATTCGAATGGACTCGCTGAACACTCCACGCTTTTGAAAGGTGGTAGTGTTCCTAATCGCAGATTTCATCCTGGAATATGGAATATTTGTCTCCAGGATTTCATCTTGGATTTTCGAAATACCACAAGAGCACAAATATATCAAAGTGATATTTGTGTGCGTTATATTGGTGGATGTCTTTCTTCTTACGTGCATACAAGTGTGATATATTTAGTGACGTCACTCTTGAAATAATTGTGACAGCAGATCGTGATACCATGGAGTTGTATATATGGATATCCATCTCAGCGATGAGCCGTGTACCAGATCCCAGACTTCCGGTTACTTCGAAACGGCGGCCGTGTTCTTTTTTCAACTGCCAGTTGGAGCTACTCCCACATTGGTAATTCAGCTAGGCCTTCTTTATTATCACAAATTATTTAATAATATAGAAGGCCTGAATTCAGACACCAAATATAAAACAAGTTTCGTTCGGCCTACACCTGACAACAATCAGCTTGAGCACGGAACATGGCTGCTGTTACCCACTATTTATTGTGATCAAGTGGGTCGAGTTTTTAGCACAGAAATTGTACCTCCAGACAATACAACTCCATGGTAATACGCACTGAATGCAGAAGACAATGTGCATACGCATTCCACGCATAGTTAAGTACTTTGAGGTTGAATGTACGTAGATTTCATTTAAATTGAAATAGAAATTTCGGATGAAACTAGTTTCTGCGACTGCGTGGTTTTGGAATTGTACCAAAGAGTTGAGAAGGGAACAAACTGTGAAAGCTCGCGATCATCCAAGTCACAGATCGTGTTATTGTTTAATATATGGAGAAAGTTGGAGTCTGTCTTCTCCCTGTTAAGATATGCTCGATGTGCTCAATATGAAATCTCAGTATTCCAATATATTTCTGAACAGATAATGATGTTATTTTTATCTCTAATTATTATAATAATATAGTATCTAGGCCTTCCTATTATAGGCTTAGAGAAGAAGGAACGATAAATCATAGACGTGGACGTTCTAATCCACTCATGTGATGTGTATGTTTGAGGTCCACTCACAGTTGTCTTAGTGCTTAAGGTACAGTGTCTAAGAATAAGGTATAATAGTGTTTCTATGTAACCGTTCACATAAGACACTGCGTGGTTTCAGGAATTAAATCATTCTATTCTTTCTCGGCTTTCTGAGAACATTTCGGATAACTATTGGCAAACCTGCCGTTGAAGCGAACATTGCTCCACCTTAAGTCGATCATTACGCCGCTAAAACATGAACACAAGGCACTAAGCACTACGACAACGATTGGTCTTGAGTAACAGGTGTTATAACACTCACTACTGACGGCGATAAAGTGTGATACTATTGTCTCGACATCGATAAACCTTTGTTAGTAATCGGACACATTCCCCACCAGGATACAGATCCGATCAACACTCGAATTAGACGTTCTTTTTATCGTATTTTTTTGAATATTAATAGAGTTATTATAGAACAGGATAAAAAAGAGAAATTTAAAAACGCCGTCCAGATTTATTGCTTGGCCTGTGAATAAGGGACGTCTATGCGATTAGTCTAGGCATGCCCCAAGCTTAGCCTAATCATCAAGAGTGAATATTTTCGGAAAACAGAATTCGAAACACGATTTGAAATGAATTTGATGGTGAATTGTGGCCAATTACCCCTCCCCCCCCTCATCACCCCTTCACCCAACCAATCAGGTGTGTAGATAATGTTTAGCGTAGGTACTACATGTAATTATATCGTAGTAAAATGATTATATTTTAATGATGAGATAACTTGAACATTCCTATATATTATTATATATTCTAGTCAATATTGTACAAAATGGTGACAAATATACGTGATATATGTTTTGTGTAATAAAATTACGAAAATCGCAAAGAGGGTTTCATTTAGTAATGGACCTTTGAGTATCCAAGCACATGTTTTTTTTTACACCTAAACTACCCTATTTGGGATTTGATTCGTTTGTTAAATGAATTATCATATTTTAATTATTCTTTGAGGTGGTAAGATCGCCCTTGTGGTGCCCCGTTCAAACGATCTAATCTTCCATCCATAGCCTTGAGTGGGGAACAAAGATTTTGTATCCAGTTTCGATGTTATTCTTCAAAAGATGGATATGTTAAAGATGTTAATTCTTCGGCTATTAAGGTTAGTGTAGGCTGTGCTCAACAACAACAACAACAACAGCGCATGTGGTGACGTAGCGGCTGCCTTTAGCCACCTCTCAGATGCGCCTGCCTCAGAACCGTGAAGTAGGAAACAGACGCCGAACAGATCTGCCAACAGGACAGAATGGTAAAGTAAAATAGAATTAAGGCATCCCCAGACTACACAGGGCAAAACGTTTCCGCCAGGGTTATTCCACAGATATAATTGTGATCTTAAAACTTGAACCTTTAAAGATACAAAATTAACATATAGGCCCTACATTATAAGATGGAGACAATATTTGTAGAAAATGCTAATGACTCTAATTGTATAATAACAAAGGTGGAAAGACCACTTGCATGTAACAGTAATCTACTTGTTACGTTTGCCATCGATTCCTACCTTAATAATTCAGTATTCATCTATACAACTTACACTTGCAAATGTCTCATTCGACATTCTGTAAATGTTCGCTCCTTTGAAAAGTGTCGGTCGCTGCGCGCGCATCATGACTAGCCTCAAGCTGTTGCGATACGTGGACGACATCTCGTACCATGGCGTGTCGTAAGCAGCGTCGGCCACTTCAGTGCTCTACTCGTGGCAAAACATGTAGAGTCAATATTGGCAATCAGATCTCAAACAAAACACCGAAATCCCCAAGTTTTACATTTCACACCCGATTAGGTTTATTTTTGTTACTGTGGTCTAACATTACACTCGGAAAAATATAAAAATTATCAAGTTACATTTTTTTAAATATTTCATAGTTTTTTTAAGCGTCATGGAGACACTTTTTTCAAAAATAGCTATTGATAGAAGTTTCTTTAAAAATCGTCGTGTTCTCGGAAGTGCATTGATGTTACGACTACTTCATCATATTTTTTTGTAGGAATGACAATTTAATTCATCTTACACCTTTTTTGAATCGAAATTATTCATTAATTTTTCTATTCAACAATTATTTTGTGCATTCTTTTTCAAGATATAGACCTACTGATAATGGTGCATAACTTGATGTACTATCTAGTTCATGAACTAGTCCCTGGAGTCACCTTGGCAATGAGCTGGCTGCCGAAATGACAGAACATCCAGATCTGCATCAGCGAGACGTACAAGTACAGCAACAAGCCGGCCAGCTTGGAGTTGTCGAGGCCAATGTTCTGCGGGAGAAGAAGAAGACGCGTTACTTGGGGTCGATAGGCGCTGCTAATTTCAGGTTTGTTTTGGCCAAAAATGAGAGATTCGTATTCTTATGTCAGTGCATGCAACTAACACTCGTGCGATACCATATCTATAATGTGACGTCAGTCATAAGCTCTTCTTGATCTCTTGTTTTCACCTCCTTCAAGGATCGAAACATCTGATCGGTTATGGGTAACTATATGTTGAAACTGTCGACCGAACCAGAAGAACTTCATTACGTCATTCTATTTTCATCTCCTTTAAGACGGTGCATGCATGGTACTTGTAAAAATAGAGATACTTTTCTTTTCTTCATCACGAACAAGTGTATTTGAATAAAAAGTATATCACACCTAAGATAATTGTATGCTCTTCAAATTAATATGACATTCTATTTATGTAAATTCAATCAGTTTTAAGATGATACGTCAATGAATTTTATCACTTTCTTGATATTTAGTGACGTATTATCTTGAAACTGGTTGAATTAACAAAAATAGAATGTCATAATAATTGAAGAGTATAAAATTATCTTGGGTTTGATATACTTTTTATTCAAATACACTTGTCCGTGATGAAGAGAGAAGAGAAGAAAGACAAATCTCTCTATTTTATATAAGCACCGTGCATGCACCCCCTCAACTTGGTGAGTTGAAAGGTTTCGAAAAACGAATTTCAGATATTGAACTATATTAGAATACAATACAAATTTATCAAAATAGAAAATTGAGGAATTACATTATTAATGAATACAATATAATATTCTGGAGAAGTTTTTCAATTAGAGAGGAGACCATTACCTAATACTATTTGATGTGGACATGAGGCGTACATAAATCATAGACAAGTGAACATATAGGTCGTATACTCACCATCGTGATTTGGAACACTATGAAACAGAGGTGGATCGAGTTGGAGAGTAACTGAACAAATATGATCGGACTAAACACTTCCTTCACGGCGTCGATCAAACTGAGAACAGACAACAACTTCAATACTCAATTCATAGAATTATT
Organism: Brachyptera putata; assembly: GCA_907164805.1. NCBI lineage: Eukaryota > Metazoa > Arthropoda > Insecta > Plecoptera > Taeniopterygidae > Brachyptera > Brachyptera putata. The sequence continues at coordinate 31,948,997 of OU015466.1, read as the reverse complement.
GCTCAACAAACTCACTGTTCAGTTCAACGATTCATGTATATTTATATTGTATTATAGACCCTATTCATGTAATATTGTGTATTATTTTATTGTGTTGTATTCATATTATATCCAAATAACGATTCATTTATATTGGGTTATCAGTATATCTTGAAAAAAGAATGCACACAATAATTATTGTTGAATGGAAAAATTGATGATTTTTTTCTATTGTATTGAGTTTAACGACGCACTGTAATGATAGCGGAGATCTATTGGCGTCGGATGGATGATTAATGAGATGATGGGATGATGAGATGAAGGTTGTTGGATAATGGGAAGGATAGTGTGAAGGAAGCGGTCATGGCCGACTTATTGTAGGAACCATCCCTGCATTAGCCCAGACTACAGAGGGAAACCATGAAAAACCTCTGTAAAGATGGTCGGCGGCGGGGGTCGAACTGAGTTAGAAATTCCCCGGATCACATGAAGCGAGCGCGTTAACCACTGCGCTGCATGTGCCGGAACCATCCCAGTGTTCACATCTGGACAGAGGGAAACCATGATGCACCTCAGTCAGGACAGTCAACCTTGGCGGGGATCGAACCCACGCCTCTTGAATGATGGTTCAGCGTGCTAGCGACTGATCCACCAGTCTCAGTATGTCATCAGTCAACAGTGAGATTATAATTGGTTCAGTTTTCTAGTTCCATACCTGAGAACGGAGACATGCGTCTTCACAAAAGACACCAGATATGTCTCGAAATGTTCACTTTCAGTTTTGTCTTGCATCATTTCTGTCTGCAATGTGTTGACTGTCTCACGTGACTTCTGGCCAAGAACTGAATTGACGTAAAGACTTTCTAAACACTTTGGATTCAACCAAGTATCAGGATTCAATGTATATTGTTTTCCGATCGTTTTCTTTTCAACAACAAACTTCTCTTGATCCCCGCTAACTTCCACACTTTTTAGACTCGAGTTTCTTCTATTCTTCCTCTGCATTTCTTCCTTCACAATCTCATCTTCATCTTCATTCAAGGCATCAGTTTCCTCCTCGAATTTCATACATATTTCATCGTCTTCGAGTCTCTTACCGACATTGTTCTTCATACTCCTCAACGAATCACATAACATCTGCAGTTTCACTTCCAAGTGCATCATCAAGGCCGGCAGGAAGGTGTCTATGAGAGACGTGACCAGGATAGCGCTTGCGGCCATCAGGAACTGAAGCCCCGCCACCAAGGCGAAGTGTTCCCGAACATCAAACGGATACCACGCGGCGAACGGCAGCCGTTTCTCGGCGCCGACGAAGAAGCACGAAGGAATGATGACACTGAAGTAATTGGCAACACCACTCGCTGAAGCCAAAACCAGAAAAATCACTGTTAGTATTTTACCTCGTCGTTCACACTTGTCTTGGGAGAGTTTTTCTTCTGGTTTTTTTGAGGATATTTCGTTGAGTTTCTGTTCGATTTGTTGTAATTGTTTGTTTCTTGTCGTGATGACGTAGTGTTTGACGACCACGCCGAACAAACTGCATGTGACACTGATGTTCATGGCGTCAGGCGTGCTGGAATCAACTGTCAATAAAATCACGCCGCAAATGAAATGTATCCAAGTAGGTAAAATGACTAGAATCGAATATATATTATAGAGATGTTCTAATTTGGTATCGGTGAAACAATTCCAGATGCCAATTCTTTTGAATATATTAATTTGTAGGGATAAATATCGTTGTGTTGTTATTTTATTGGGAGTCTCCATTTTGTGTCTCTATTTATACTGTTCTTTGAATTCGTGAGTAAGATGAATTCTTCTCATTGGTCGGTGATGGTATCTTCTTCCCCTTGGTCGGTAAAGATGACTTCTTTCCTCTAGTCAGTGAAGCCAATTATGTACGTGTACTTCAGAATCCGATATTATGAATTCTAGATAAGAAAGTGATGTGACATAGTAGATAAAAAAATAACAGCAAGCACTAGCGTCACTTCACCAATGATTGAATACTGTGAAAAAAAATATTCCAAGAATAACTGGTATTTATTCTAGCTGTATCAAAAATATCCGACGAATAACTAGTATTTATTTTAGCTGTATCTACTACCGATCCTGATTACAGTCCATCAATTTGTGTTTTCACACAAAACAACGAACTGAAAAAACTTTCTCCAAAACAGCTTATAGAAAACTTGTTGAATTCAAACAAGTGTTTGGTTTATATACTTTTTCAATTCATTTTGTATGCATCGACTTTGTTCAATTATTGAATCCATCGATCGATTTGGTTTCTGGATGCTACAAAGTCTGAATAATGGCTTCATGCCATTCCAATAATCAGTAAGTCACGCACTGATATGACTACGTGACTTTTCCTGTTTTTGTTTTCCATTTTTCATGGATTTGGCTGCTTTGATGGTTGGAAAGAATAATTAAAATGATTCCTTTCCCTGACTGGGCGGTTTTCTGAATCACATGACACCTAGAATATGTATACTCTTTTCTAGAAATTGTAGTGAACCGAGCGTTATCAATCTACGAGACACAATTCGTATTTCTTCAAAACTCAAACCACATTGAAACAGGAACGATTTCAATATTTCACAAGTTTTTCGCGGCCATGTTGTGTGAAGTGATTAAACTTTCAAGAACTAAACGAACCACACTGAATTCGTTGAAATATTTTATAAATCTTGTACTCTTTTCGAATTAATTCATAAAATATTTGAATAATCTATCAGATCATCTCGCCATCAGACTTCCACAATAAAAGACGATTAATTTATTCGAAAAGATATTAACTAATTGAAGTATAATTACTCGGTAAGCTACGTTAATGCATTCCGTTAGATAACTTCTGAATAATAATGTAAACGATTTCAAATCTATGATATAAGCATAGAACATATCTTTACGAACATCAATGAGATTGTATACGTTATAATGAAACGATGAAGTGATGATAGATGAAAGGACGTCTACAAAAACCCATGCCTTATGCAGGACTCGAACCCACGCCCAACGGTCACTTCAGTTACTACCGATAGTTGACTTGGCCACCGGGGCGGCTTAATTGATCGGATATCTCTCGACTGAGTGATGAGTATTCTCTTGCTGCATGCTTCATGATGGGGTGGACATGGTCGTGGGAAATAACCTCGTGGTGAGGGTTTAACGAGCACTGAATATACTAGTGCCTGGCAAGTTGGAGCGAGGTCCTAGCGGTAATAATTATTCTCTTTTTCTTTCCGTTGTACATTTTCAGTAGGTCACTTTATTCTTTTTGACTGATTCACAATATTTTTCACAACGGAATTGCTTATCAGATGAGCGGAGCGAAGACTCAAGTCTACTCGACTCGAGAAAAAAAAACGCCTTTTGGGCCCCACAGGTCAAACGAATGAAACTTTTTCATGATACCTGGCATGAATTGAAGTTATCATCTCACTCGGTATTGTCTAGTAATGTTTTCAGGCACACTCAGTTGAACCAATTGGGAAGAAAATAATAACGACACTTTGGAAAATACCATAAGAAGTAACCGTTGGGCGTGGGTTCGAGTCCCGCATAGGCCATGGGTTTTTGTAAACGTCCTTTCACCTATCATCTCTTCATCGTTTCATTATCACCCGCTCATTCGTACCCCCGTATTACCTAGCTGTTGGTGGGGTCATTAAGCAGCATAAAAAAAACTCTATAGTTGCATTATCACCCTCTCATTCGTACCCCGTATAACCTAGCTGTTGGTGGGGTCGTTGAGCGAACAAATAACCCATGAGAAAAGACATGAGGAAACATCTTATCCGCATAAATGCAACTACTCAACCAATAACAGAGTTATCAACATATCTGAGCAATCTACTCGTCTCGGGCTCGGACCAAGGAGCCGAACTCTCCCGAACGGCCCGAATGGGTCCGGCCGGGTGGAAACCGACCCGCTCTACCATCCACCAGCCTAGTCCACGTATATGTACAAAGTTCTTATGTTCATACAAACCAACAAAGCTGGTTTCCCTGCCATTGATCATGCACATATAACCAGCCTTACCAAACTTTCATCTTTTAAATACAACCTGAAACCTTTTCTACTTCAGAACCCATTCTATGACCTCAATGAATTTCTGACTTCAAAGTCACACTAGTCAACCATCCCATCATCTTACATGTATTATCCATCTTTTTCACTTATTTTCATTTCTAGTTTTAAGTATTTTACATATTTGTATCAGGTACAAATCGTTGAAAATAAACATAAACAAAGTTATATTGTAAGATATGTCATTTGTGTACCGATTTCCTCGAGAGATGTTTAAAGGAATAAACACTACTATTACTACTACCACGAGATCACGGTGTTATCCGCAAGGTTGGCGTGTTATACTGACGTATCCAAGGTTCGAGCTGAAGCCGTCAGAGGGTCAAAGTGTCCGCCCAGAGGTGATAAGACATACAGGTCACGTGTACTGGATGCAGTGAAAAAACGACTGCATCTTGAGACGTAGTACTATTACTTGTGATCATCATCTTCTTATCACACGAGAAACAAGGCAAGAAGAGAGGGATTTAGCCGGCTAAATCAATTATCGCTAGCAGTAGTAACTGAAGTCACCGCTGGGCGTGGGTTCGAGTCCCGCATAAGGCATGGGTTTTTGTAAATGTCCTTTCACCTATCATCACTTCATCGTTTCATTATCATCCGCTCAGTCGTACCCCCGTATAACCTAGCTGATGGTGGGGTCGTTGAGCAAACTCTCTTTCTTTCATGTCTCCCCTATCGGATAGTCACGCCTCTCTGCACAGTGTAAAGCAGTTCCACTGACATGTTCACCCTGGCAGTCACTACGATCGTTTGCATGTCACGTTGAGGTGAAATGTCGTGCTGATTCAGTGCGAACAGCACGGCTGTCGGCTAGAGCAGGCCCGACTATAGGCACGTGGCGTGAGGTGGAGTATTGGCACTACTGGACCGCGTCTGGTTGCCAAGCTACGGGGGGCGGGGGGGGGGGGGGGGGGGGGGGGGGGTAGTGTCATCACGCTCTAGTACAGCTTGGCATGCGATTAGGCGCGGGCTGGACCGCTCGAGAGATCTGCGCGGAATTTAACACGCTTCTTCACAGATATATTGGCGACCGTATTCGCGTAAATCGTGTGAATTAGAGAGATATTGGTGAGCGGAATCGTGTGAATCGAGTGAGTGGAGTGATATATTGGTGACCTAAACCTCATGTGTCGTGTGAGTTAAGAGATATATTGGTGACCTAAAATCGTGTGTCGCGTGAGTGGAGAGATATATTGGTGGCTTAAACCTCATGTGTCGACTGAGTTAGGAGATACATTGGTGACCTGAATCTCATGTGTCGCGTGAGTTAAGAGATATATTGGTGACCTAAACCTCATATGTCGTGTGAGTTAGGAGATATATTGGTGACCTAAACCTCATATGTCGTGTGAGTTAGGAGATATATTGGTGACCTAAACCGAGTGTAAATGTGATTCATCGAATAATTCTGAGCATTTCGGTAACAATTCGTTATTATCCATAAAAAAATCGACCCAAAGTCATTGTTCCTCAATTGAGGCTAAGGAAGAGAGGGTAGGATCGTTCTGACGGGGCACCACCAGGATGATGTTACCATCACAAAGTGAATGATTAATATTAATTTCAATAATCGGTGAAATCTGCTCAACCGGTGACATCAGACACGCCTGGTTTATAAACACTGTGTATTGTATTCATTGGAAGGCGTGAGAATCTCAAAATATTGACTGTAACAAAAATAATAAATTTATTTTGTGATCGAAAGAAGAACTGTGATTGATTCGAATGTAATTCGTGTTGACAACGTAACGTTTTAAAGTGTGACATCTTCTCATGTAGGCCTATTAAACAAGATTCGCTCATTCAGCGGTCGAGTAATCACTGCAAACGATTCTGTCGGTGCGCGTCATTTCAGTGCGCGATTGATAGACGTGCTACAGTTCGATACCTTCTCGTCACGTGATCTTCAACAAGTGGACACCGTGTTGTTGTTGTTGTTGTTGCCATGAAGAAGTTGGGAGCCATGTGGCTATGACATGTCACGTGCATCACGCAACTACACGGGTAAGTCGCGGGTCGTAAGTCAAAAGACGTTGGTCGTAAGGCGTTATGTATTGGTCGTAAAGGCCCATTCACAATGTGAGCTCAACAATTGCGACCAAAATGACAGCTGATTTTAACAAAGTGGGTTTCAACAGGAAACAGCGAGACAAATTGAGTCTGTTAGTCTTCCAATACTTTTCTTGCCCCCCCCCCTTGCCCCCCTTGGCCAAAAGTTGAGGGGGTCCACCCGCCCGGTTCCGACGCCAGTGTATATAGGTCCTGCTTCTATATCCAGGCGTAAAGGTATTATAAGAGGGAACATTTCGAGCATTTGATTGCAATCAACAATATGTTTGACAACTGTGTGACATACGCCCTTCTTGAAGTAATATCGTCTTCAGCAAGTAGGCCTACTAATGATGACCTCTAAACTATTAAGTTCAAAGCTTTTGACCTTTTATACACTCTTTTGTTTACTTCCTATGTGTAATATTTTATTGTTTTGTAGATTAATGGAAGCCTGGATTTTCACATAAATCGTTATTATTATAATTCTGCCTCATACGTCTCGATCGCGACTTGATATTATATAAACGATAGTATTGAAGTAATATATTACAATATATTGAATAGTGACGATTCGAAAAGGTCAACTGACCTCACGAGTAGTAAACAAACATAGTTTTCAATGTAGCAGATCTATAGTATTCATTTATAAACAAACAATAAAAAATGAAGCTACTATAAACATGACTGGTCAACATGGTATAAAGTATAGCCACAATAAGGCAGTAAAACCAATCCATTTGATATTGACGTTTTTTCTTCATATTGGATTCAGCGACGCACTAGCGAAGATGTATTGGCGTCGGATGGATGATTATTGAGATGATGGGATGATGAAATGAAGGTTCTTGGGTAATGAGAAGGATATAGTGGGAAGGAAGCGGTCATGGCCGACTTATTGTAGGAACCATCCCGGCATTAGTCCAGACTACAGAGGGAAACCATGAAAAACCCCTCCCCCTGTAAAGATGGTCGGCGGCGGGGATCGAACTAGGTTCGAAATTCCCCTCGTCTCCCGGATCACATGAAGTGAGCGCGTTAACCACTGCGCTACATGTGCCGATAGGACGTTTTTGTTGTAACTAATTTAATTGTACAATTGACTGGAGTGAAATTGTAAATATTGATCAATATCGATCATTGATTGATTATTGTTTGCTCAACGACCCCACCAACAGTCAGGTTATTGAGGGTACGAATGAGCAGGTTACAATGAAAGTATAAGAAGTGTTGATAGGTGAAATCTAATACCTGATGCGGGACTCGAACCCACGGTCAACAGTGATTTCAGTTCCTAAAGCGATGCCTCAGCTGACTGAGCTACCCAAATGTTTCCCTAGTGTTGTTTTAGGTGATCAAACTATACTGAGCGTGTTGAATGGCGATGTGCGTAATAGCGAGTCAATTGAACCAGGACACTCGTGATAAGCTTTCCGAGCCCATCGATAACCGCCTAACCCCTCCGAGGGGGGGGGGGGAGGGAGGGGAGAGAGAGAGAGAGAGAGAGAGAGAGAGAGAGAGAGAGAGAGAGAGAGAGAGAGAGAGAGGGAGAGAAGAGAGAGAGAGAGAGAGAGAAAAAGAGAGAGAGAGAGAGGGAGGGAGGAAGGGAGGGAGAGAGTTTGAGAGAGAGGGAGAGAGAGGGAGAGAGTGTCCGACTGTATTACATCAAGTTGCATGGTTCGTTGTTTGGGTATATTATACTATATACTATACATTACTATACATTGAATCCTCCTAGGCAATAGACTAGACTGGGTTTGATTGGTACTCGCATAATGTTTTGAATTGTTCAGTACGGTTTGTTCTATTAGCTATATAGTAGTTAGTTTAAGTTAGTTAGTGTTAGGGTTTAAAGGCGCGTCGACAGCGAGGTCATTTTAGCGCCTATGTTCATGTTTTTGGATAGAAGGAAGGAGTCGGTCATGGCCTGTTGTTAAGGAACCATCTCATTATTGACTTAAACGACAGAGGGTAACCACGATAAACCCCTGGCAGGATGGTGGACCATGGCGGAATCGAATCCAGATCTGAATGTCGGTTCAGTGTACTAGCTACTCGACCACTAACCACAGTTGTATGTTCATCTCTCAATCAATGACAGTAGATAAGAATGCAGACAATTGATTGAGTGTTCAATATTACCATGTGGCATAAAGGCATTAACTATCGTTACAAACTGGATTGAAGTGGATTTTATAGATCGGAAAAACGGAAGACATTGAAAGCCATCAACTCAATCAACTCGTTTTTTTTCAAGATTTTCATTTACGATTATTCAAATTTGAATACACATTCATTTTAATATTGCAGACTTTTAATATTTAGGCGTAAAATAACCTGGTCGTTGACGCGCTGTTGAATGATGATATGAAAATAAATGACAGTCCATCTGGCTCTCAGTCCATCACTCAAGCGTGGGTTCGAGTCCCGAGCATCGCCCGCTCTTTCGTACTACCATATCCCCATTAAATAACCTAGCTGCTAGTGGAATCCACCCTGCATGGAAGCTTGTGCAAAAGTGAGATTAAATGAATAAATATAAATACACACTCCCACACATTATTTAGTTATCCTGATTTAAATACGTATAGGTTCGTTTGAGGCTGAGCTCAATGGCTTATGAGAATTAAAAGGAATGTGTCAATGAGGCTTTTCCATTAAATATTATATGTTATTTTCATTTCCTTTTGATAGTGAATTAAAATAAAATATCTAGAAAGATTGGTTGGGCAACTGTGACATAATTGAATTTGACAGTCTGAGTTTATGAGTTCAATTCTAATTCCTAGACTCGAGTTATTCAAAAAGAAAATGCCCGTGGAATATTTTCATTCGAAAGTACCCTCGTTCGAATATTCTCCTTTGAAAATGTGGCGCATGTACGGTGCTGCTCAGACAGATCGAACGGCTACTCACCGAACTACCAGCGTATCAGCTGTTCCAACCGCATGCTGCATTCGGCCGGTCGCTAAATCATAATGTCATCGTGGTCGCGGATCGGGCAATAAATACTTAATTGATTATTAATTGATTCCATGCTCGTTACGTTTTCGCGCAATAGTTTCACGTGAGAACTATGAAGTGGTTGGTGAGTAAACACAATTATCTGTTATCTTTAGGTGTAGTTTATACCGAGATTATTCGTGAAGAGTCGTTCTTGGTGAAATGCCGGTGTGGGCCTAGTATTTAGAGGTTAGAACGTTCTAGATTCTTCTCTTGTCAAGCCCTAGCCTTGGAAGTTGGTTCCTAATTTATTTATAGACTCAGTTTATTTCTTAAATATGGTATATGTAATTTCTATCTTCCAAATTTTATTGGTTTCTAAGATATAATTTGTATTCACGAGAGAAGACAGTCGTCTACCAACTAAATAATTACAATCACTTCCTTCAACTTGGAGGATTTAACGATTTTGGAAGTTGCAGTTGTGTTTCTCATTGTTAACCTCGTCCTGACAAATCATAAGGCCTACCATAAAATTTACAAATATAAAAATATAGCTGATATTTGCGTGCTTTATATTGGTTGACGCCCCGGCCCTTCTTCTTTCATGGATAAGAGTATAGGGCCTAGTATGCCTATACTCACTTTGAAAGTTAAATTATTGCTAAAATATGTATGTAACATCACAGCTCGTCAATGTGACATCCATATGTGAATGTTAATTGATTTGGGCTTACATACATTATTGAATTCGAACCTAGAGTTGAGAAGGAGATTAGAATTTTTTCCCATTTTATATTATCTGATTGCTCCACTTCTTGAGGCAGTATTCAACTATTTATTTTCACAATTTTTCCAGATGCGTTTATGTTAATGTGGTATGCGTATGTTTACCCGAATGTGCCAAAGCTTATTTTCTTAACGTTAGACCTTGGAGAAATTCATTAATTCCAGTATCAACAGTAGAGCTAGTGAAGGAAAGTGAAGTAAATGAGAGGGACGTGTAATCAAAGTACAGCAGTAGTTTTAAACAGTGTTTCGCAGACATTTATTCACGTCAGTTGTAAACAATGGCAGAGACCGCGTCGATCGCCAGGGATATTACACGCAATCATGCATGACTTTTTTTTTAATGCTGCTTAACGACCCCACCAACAGCTGGGATATACGGGGGTACGAATGAGCGGGTGATTATGAAACGATGACGTGATGATAGATGAAAGGACGTTTACAAAAACCCATGCCTTATGCGGGACTCGAACCCACGCCCAACGGTGACTTCAGTTACTACCGCTAGCGATAATTGACTTAGCCACCGAGGCGGCTGCATGACTATAGAAATATGTTCACAAGAAATATAGACCATTTTCTCACTTTTCTGATAGAAATGTATTCTTTGCATTGTTGTCAAATGATTAACAAAAGAGATATAGGAGACGCCAATAGATCTCAATTATTATTATAATACGTCGCTAAACCCCATGGAAAGTGAAGACATGGGCCCGTTTATGGCGTCCAATGGAAAAATTAAGACAACTAAATTTTTAATTGTGTATACTCAGAAAGTATTTTGGTATCATTTCCCAAGAGTCCTGGAAGATCCTATCGATGCTTTTCATCCCTTAGGCCTACTTTTCCACCCTGATTGTCTTCCAAAGATGTGCCCGTTGACTATGGTTTTCATTAGGCCTATGTAGCCGGACAATTGATCCTCAATCTCGGATCAGTATTCTCCATTTTGTCAATATAATATAAATTCATTTTCTTCGAAATGTGAGCCAAATTTCGTTGAACTCAATCGATACTAGATTGTAGCCCTATTAGAACAATATTAACGTTCCTCAAAACTTCCATCGTATAGTATTATATTTGAAAAATTATAATTACCACTTCCAAATATGGAGCTCTACCAGAATTTTTCAAGGCTTCCAGTGTTAGCCTCCCAAGGACTTTCCAAACATTTTCCCAGATTTCCAGCTTCGTACGAAGTTTTCAATTCAGCTCATGAAAATTCTATTATTCTCTCATGCTAATCAACTATTTTAATAGTGCTATGCGGTTGAATTGAATAGGAATTGAATTTGAAAAATTATAATTACCACTTCCAAATATGGAGCTCTACCAGAATTTTTCAAGGCTTCCAGTGTTAGCCTCCCAAGGACTTTCCAAACATTTTCCCAGATTTCCAGCTTCGTACGAAGTTTTCAATTCAGCTCATGAAAATTCTATTATTCTCTCATGCTAATCAACTATTTTAATAGTGCTATGCGGTTGAATTGAATAGGAATTGAATTTGAAAAATTATAATTACCACTTCCAAATATGGAGCTCAACCAGAATTTTTCAATACTTCCAGTGTTAGCCTTCCATGGACATATTATCAAATTTTCAGCTTCGCACGAAGTTTTCAATTCATCTCCCCCATTATTCTTATCCCAATAAGAGCCGGTTGTACCAAGTGATGATAAGTGAATTGAGCAAAAATTAGCAAATTAACTTGTTATCACCCTTGGTTACCTATGTTATTTTTGTACCTTGAGTAATGATTAACTAATTAATATTTAATGATCAGTTGGTACAATAGGCTCTAAACTATATTAATAGTGATGCGGTTAAACTGAATAGGCCTACCTACCACTTTAGGAAGGGACCGAGGGGTCAACAACTTGACATTGTAGTGTACACTTACCTGACATTTTTTCTCAATTTTTTCGTTTCATCTATTTTTCTTGTTCCCCTTTTTTCGTGATTTTAAAACTATTTTCGACTTTTTTCTTCACTTTTCGTGATTTTTTGATTTTCAGTATTCTTTTGATTTTTTGTCTGATTTTTCTTTATTTTTTTCATTTTCCTTTATTTTCATTTCCGTTTTTTCCCCCAAAGTGTACATCTGTTTTCTTCAGCCGTTAACCCCTCGGAAGGGACTTCATTCGCGTCAAAGTCAACCCCTAAACTTACTAGACCCAGTGGCCCTATATAATTGGCCCTATAGTCGCTTCATCATATGATTCCTTCGATTATCGTGAAACCTAGGCTCATACAGTTTTAGAAAAGGTTTGTCAAGATAAATAATAACGTCTGGAAGTGATTTCTCGCAGCCACAGCTCAACAGGTTGTTATTCCCTCCAGGAACCACGGTAGTTGCCGCTACATCTGGGGTTGAGTAAACACATATCGCAATGTAAATTTTTATCGAAACTTGATACAAACGCTTCAGACACTGAAGTTACTGCTGGGCGTGGGTTCGAATCCCGCATAAGGCACGGGTTTTTGTGGACGTCCTATCACTTATCATCAATTCATAATTTCATAATCACCCGCACATTCGTACCCCCGTATAACCTAGATGTTGGTGGGGTCGTTGAGCAAAATTGAAAAAAAATGATACAAATTAATTGTTGTATTGTTTATCAAGGCTAACGATAAAAGGTAGGATCGTTCGGGACTACACGAGTGATCTCGACACTCCAAACAATAATTGAATATAATGAACTCATTCAACAAACTATAACATCTTAATGTAATCATTTCAGAGAGACTAAATAATATACAAACTCAAATATTTACATTGGGGAGGAAAAATAAAAATATGAGATTAGATTTTGCTTACATATAAAAAGATAAGAATTGAAAAACTAAAAGATAGAAATGAATATGATTTACAAAAGATACATGCTTATAAGAGAACTGAAAACTTCCCTCACAACTTCACCCCCCTCGCCCATGTCCCCGCCGCATGTTCGGGCTACGGGCTGGCCGATAGCACCATGTCTCGAACTAACCACGTGTCGTCTGTTTCCAGTATGACGGTGTTGTGACGCGCGCGATGTTCGAACGACGCGCCACGCTGGTGGCGATGCAGTGGCGGCCCGACGCGTCAACGGGGCCGCAGCCGTCCTGCTGGGAAGTCACCAAGGCGTCCTGCTGGAAGGTCCTGACCTGCTTCGGACTGGCCAGTAAGTCACATACATTACACTACCATCATGTGCGCGCGCAGGTACATGGCGCAACTGTGGGAAGACATTTTCTAGGGAGTCGATTTAGCGGAAGATCATATTTTTGGTGATAACTTTTGAATGGTATTAGATATCGAAATTCTGTGAACGAGGAAACACAGATATTGTTAATACCTTCAAGATGGTATAAGATATAACTATTTATCTCATTACATCACATAATCGGCAGACCTACGCTTAAAATGTGTATTTTTAACATTTTTAGTCGTATACGCCTGACAATTAGACGATAGTCCATCACATCTGTATGTTTCCGATAAAAACAGGAATCCGTGTAAATGTTGATTCTGTCGGAATATTTTTAGCTTTGAATCGTTTATACCCTATACATAGTCGATCGACAGTCCATGGGAGTCGATATAGCAGAATAACCTCACCATCACCTAGGTTATGTGGGGGTATACGATTGAGTGGATATTTCACAAAAACTCTATCATTGCTGAACTGGAACCCACGCCCAACTTGACCCCAGATTCTAAAGCAGTGCCAGCTTAGCCGACTGAACCGAGGGCGCCTCTTGGTTCAAGTATTCTGGACGTTGTTAGACACGTTAGACGCTATAGACGCGTGGAGCATTACAGAACAAACCAGTGCAGTTTGTACGACGGTGAAAGCACATTCTGTGTTTTTTAATAAATACTGGTAGTTCAGTCTGGAACGCGCTGTTATAACAACTCCTGGAATCCGGTGTACAGGTGCCATGAAATCCCTTGAAATCCCTGAAATATCTTGAAATCCCTGAAATATCTTGACACCTCTGAAATCCTCTGAAATCTGTTGAAATCCCTGAAATTCCTGTAGTCTCTTGAAATCTCTGAAATTCCTGTAGTCTCTTGAAATCTCTTGTAATCCCTGAAATCACCTGAAATGTTGAAATCTGAAATCAGGTGTACACCTAATTAGCGAGTTGTAAACCCCTCGGAAGGTGCGATAGCTTCAATCCAAGAGACTACACAACTGCAAAGCATGTGTGATATGCTGAGGGAGGGGGTGGGAGGGAGGGGGTGGGAGGGGGGGGGGGCTGGTTTTATGTGAATCTTTACGACCACCAAGAGGCCAATGTATACAGTTGTTTGCATTCGGTTCATATCATATGCTATAAATAGCTTGCTGGTCTATTAGCGACATTCGCTCTCACTCGGTTCTGAGAAACGAATAGAGACGATCGTAAAATTGTCCTTTCCAAGTTGATTAAATCAGGAAAACTCCATAAGGGTCCTTGTGAGATGGGCGTAGCAGCAGGGTAGTAATTTAAGGCATCCCCAGTCACCATAGGGAAAAAAGTTTCCACCAGGGTGATTATGCTTGAAAATATTGTGGTTGTTTATTATGGATCGACTGTATTTTATAAGGTGCTTCTCTGAATGGTGTGCAGCAGTTTCACAACAATACGTTCATCCGGAAAGCCACTACGATAATTTATGCTTTAGTTGACACTGAAAATGGTCACAAAACTTGCATCTCGCGTTACATACAGCATTTGATTACTTCTTGAGGTATTGTATCGTGTGTGGTATCGAAGTCTTCGTGAAAGAACTGGCTCTGGGTTAAGCTGACAAGAAATAGTTCAACCTTATGCGCTTCGCACACAAGACCAGGGAGAGTCACGCAATTTTTTTTCAGTAGAACGAGGTAACCGAAACTATTTATTTGTATCAAAACAGTTGTAGGTTTGCTGATGAAATTCAGCTTAGCTGATAGAGGATAGTTCACCCTATCAACGTATCAGTTGTCATCCTTGTGCTAACAATCTACTGCTTATCGTGTGTGTAACGGTTTGTCTATTCCTCAACTTGTTTTTCCAAAATTTTATCGGAATTTTCAACTTTTTTCCATTTCTATCATTAATATTTTAACTTTGATACATCAATAAATAACGACACATTTGACACATTTTTGTGGGTGAGTTCCCCTTAATGTGAGTTATGTGTCTTATGTGAGTTATGTTTTCCAATAATAGGCTCTACTATACATAATTAAAATAAATCATTACCTTTTCAAGCATCTAATTGCCGCCCCGGTGGCTAAGTCAATTATCGCTAGCGGTAGTAACTGAAGTCACCGCTGGGCGTGGGTTCGAGTCCCACAGAAGGCATGGGTTTTTGTAAACGTCCTTTCATCTATCATCTCTTCATCGTTTCATAATCATCTGCTCATTCGTACCCCCGTATAACCTAGCTGTTGGTGGGGTCGTTAAGCAACATAAAAAAGCATCTAATTCTGGTTATTGACCAATGTATTATGTATTCATGTATTTTGATTATGCTTGCCAAGATTATGATAATTATGTATCCATGTTTTATATTCATGAATAACATTAAATCATAAAAAATGAAAATGGCTTGAAATATTCGATCGCTTGATTGTATATTAATCTCGCATCGTCTGCCATGATGCGAGTTATATCGCGGTGTAATCACTCATCTCGTTCATCGCGCCGAACAGCTGTTCAGATCGAGAAGTCGACTCGTTTAGTTGATTAATCGATCCTTAATCTGAGCTCATTCAGCGCTAATAGACAACAATTCGTTTCAATTCGAGACACGAATCTGGTTCGAGAATAAATCAAGTTGTGAGTATAATAACCAAGCTAGTTTCATAGACTGAAGAGATACAACAAAGACAGTTCACCCAACGTTAAATTAAGATTCATCCCCACTTCTTTGTCTCTACCCTCCCCCCACCCCTTACCCTGTGGTACGGTCAATCACCGCTGAGAGTGTTCAGGCGATTGTGCTTCGGTCGACGGTTAGCTAGATGCTTGCCCATGCTTAGTGATGGGCGCATGGAAATATTCCCGGGAATATTTCCTGTTGGAATACATTCCCATATTCAGGGAATCTATTTTTTGAAAATTGAGTTAAGTAGTTAGATTATTCAGAAATTTGGCTACTATGTATATATTATTTTTATTTTTATTTCGAATAGTGGGTTTTCAGAATCCAAGACCATACTTTTGGTGGTAGAAATGTCTTGACAGGCCTCGGATGAGAAGATTTGTAGTAACAATCATGTGCACATGTTTATACAATCACTGGACAATAACCATTATTGACTTCTTGCATGACTGAAGAGTGAAACTTGACTTGTGACACGACTGAACCTCCCTGTGCGCATCTCCATTTCCCTCGCCTCTGTCTGCAGTTAGTGTAGCGTTCCCAACGCCAGAGAGCGCGACAAGCGGGCTATACGGCCAATCACAATCCAGCACTTCGGTCGCACTTTCTATCGGTCGGAAATACTACTACATGTTGAGGGGTTAGGAGGGAGTGGAAATGAGATGGAGGGGAATCAGTTCAATCTCAACACTGCGTGACACGTCTTGTATGTTGTATTTCCCGTCTGCGTTGTTATTCCTACTATCTTATTAATAGTTCCTCGTGAAATGGCTCCAACACTCTGTGACGTCAGACCTGCGCAGTAGACAGCTGTCAGATGTCGGCCTTCAACTTGTCAGCTGACAGATCAGTAGTCAATGACATGCTGGCTGAAAGGGTCCATTCATCATCTTCGAACTCGAGTCAGTTGTCAGTAGTCCTCGTGCAGAGAGCACGAGATGGCGCGAGAGAGCACGGGAGAGCACGAGAGAGAAAGAGGGACACGAGAGAGAAAGAGGGAGCGCGAGAGTTTGTTTGTTCGAAAACAGTTGATGCAAATCGTTTGTTTATTGGTGTTCAGGAAATGTTGTTTTTCACGAGCAGGGACAGGAGATATCTCCTACTTCCAGTGTTGCCAACATTCCTCGCCGCGTTCTCTTCTCGGAACTGCTTGAATAAGTAGTTCCACTTTTACCCACCAAGCTGCTGAATGTGATCTCTTGTTGGATGAGCGTTAGCTCCACGCAACTCTTACGGAGCTTTGTCTGTGGGTTTTTTTTTTTTTTTGGTTGCACGGTGTTACCGATTGACATGGAACTTTTGTTCTGTACACGCAGGCTTATCCAACTTAGAATTGTGTAGTTTTTGGGTTTAATCGGTGTGATCATTTTTGAGAAATCCCATCTCAAAGTTTCTAAAAACCCAATTAGATCAGGCTGGGCAAGAAAATTTGAAATATAAAATCTCTCTAATTTTTTTCAATTTTCACTGGATGTGAACACCAAATTAATACGCGCTATTACAAATTTGTGTAATTCGGACCAGCCGTCTTGAAGAAAATAATGTAATGAATATTCTTCATTCGTCAGATAGACATAATAGCAGACAAATGTTGCAGAGATGGATTCACGGCTCCCCAGATTCGGTAGTAACCGAATGAAATTAATTTTATATGAATAAAGCTGTGCAGAGTTTTCGAGTATACTTTATATATAGATATCTCGCTCATCTTACAACCTATATTCTGCGTGTGCCTAGTTTATAAAAATTACCTCTGAGTTACTTGATTTTTTCATGACACATTAATTTGTGAGCCAAGAGTTAATCGATACCGAACCCTCTTCATTGCTCTGCTACCCTGATGGGAGACGCCAAGTCCTGCGTCAGCTGCGATCATTAATATCAGGAGCACATCAAAGATATACTCTCATTTTAATATTCACCCTTCGCCGAATCTTGAAGAATCCCCCCCCCCCTCTACCCCTCCATCTACACTCTCATTCATATCGTCCGGGACAATGGTGGCATCTCGCGCCATTGTCGTGGTTAATTGGGACCTATAATTAAGTCAAAACCGTCGCATATTGTGAGAAACTTGGACGGTTTTCACTCTTTACGTTCTACAGTCGATTGACAGTAACTGATAACTAACTAACTTTGACTGAACTTTGACTAACTTTAACTAACTTTAACCAACTTTGTAACTTTGACTGATTGATTGTCGATTGTGCGCCTATAGAGCGTAGATTTTCAATCCCGACAATTTAGGAATTTTACATATAGGCCTATAGTTGAATGAGCGTTAGCGAAAATTTTCACTCAACTCTTACAAAGCTTTGTCTGTTTTTTTTGTAAGCACTGCACAGGTCGCAAGGTTAGACCGATCAACATGAAACTTTTTTTTCCCGACACCCGATCTGCAGGGGGTTGTTCAAAACATGTTTGCCGGAGAACCGTACATGGGATTGGGCCAAAGTTAGATTTTTTCGCATTCAATTGAATGTACCTTCATTTTGATACCACACACGACTCTGTGAAAAAAAAAATTCAAAGGAAATCGTAAATTTTCCGACACCCAATCTGCAGGGGGTTGTTCAAAACATGTTTGCCGGAGAACCAAACATTGGATCGGGTTGAAATCAAGATTTTTCGAAATCAATTGAATGTACCTTCATATTGATACCAACACGGCTTTGTGAAAAATTTTCCAGAGGAAATCGTAAATTTTCCGACACCCAATCTGCAGAGGGTTGTTCAAAACATGTTTGCCGGAGAACCAGACATTGGATCGGGCAAAACTTAGAATTTTTTGAAATCGATTGAATTTACCTTCATTTTGATACCACACGACTCTGTGAAAAATTTACCAAAGAAAATCGTGAGTTTTCCGACACCCCTCTGCGCGAGGGGGTGTTCAAGAATTTTTTTTCCGGAGAACCAGACATTGGGTTGGGACGAAACAAGAATTTTCCGCAATCAATTGAATGGACCTTCATTTCAATACCACACACGGCTCCGACAAAAATTTTCCAGGGAAAATCATAAATTTTCCGACACCCGATCTGCAGGGGATTGTTCAAAACATGTTTGCCGGAGAACCATACATCAGATCGGGCTGAAATCAGAACTGTACCTCATCAATTTCGATTATCTTAAATTTGATACCACTCACGGCTGTGTAAAAACTTTTCCAAAGAAAATTGCAAATTTGCCTTTATTTTCAAGTATTTTTTTACGGAGAACCAGACATCGGATCGAGCTAAAATCAACTTTTTTTGGCAACAGATATTATGTACCTTCATTTTGATACCGCACACGGCTTCGGCAAAAGAGTTTGACTTTTTTTCAAATTTTGGTTTTTTCCCCGTACTAGTACCCGTCCGACAAAAAAATATTGACAATCTTCGATCGGCGATTGCTGGAGAACCCACGATGCGATCGGGCTGATTGTTCGATTTCCGGAAAGCTAGCGGATCACGTGAGCATTTTGATGCTACTCACGTTTTTCCGAAAAAAATTCCAGAGAAAATCATAAATTTTCCGAGAGGGTATTCAAGATTTTTTTTACGGAGAAGCAGACATTGGATCAAGACTAAATAAGAATTTTCCGCAATCTGATGAATGTACCTTCATGTTGATACATTACACGACCTTGTGGAAAATTTTCCAGGGAAAATCGCAAATTTTACGACACCCCTCAGCACGGGGGGGTGTTCGCGATTTTTTTTCTGGAGAACCACACATTGGATCGGAACGAAATAAGAATTTTCAGCAATCAAATGAATGTACCTTCATGTCGATACCTCACACGACCCTGTGGAAAATTTTCCAGGGAAAATCATACATTTTCCGACACCCGATCTGCAGGGGGTTGTTCAAAACATGTTTGCCGGAGAACCATACATCGGATCGGGCTGAAATCAGAACTGTACGTCATCAATTTCGATTATCTTCAATTTGATACCACTCACGGCTGTGTAAAAACTTTTCCAAAGAAAATTGCAAATTTGCCTTTATTTTCAAGAATTTTTTTACGGAGAACCAGACATCGGATCGAGCTAAAATCAACTTTTTTGGCAACAGATATCATGTACCTTCATTTTGATACCGCACACGGCTTCGGCAAAAGAGTTTGACTTTTTTTCAAATTTTGGTTTTTTCCCCGTACTAGTACCCGTCCGACAAAAAAAAATTGACAATCTTCGATCGGCGATTGCTGGAGAACCCACGATGCGATCGGGCTGATTGTTCGATTTCCGGAAAGCTAGCGATCACGTGAGCATTTTGATGCTACTCACGTTTTTCCGAAAAAAATTCCAAAGAAAATCATAAATTTTCCGAGAGGGTATTCAAGAATTTTTTTACGGAGAAGCAGACATTGGATCGAGACTAAATAAGAATTTTCCGCAATCTGATAAATGTACCTTCATGTTGATGCCTTACACGACCTTGTGGAAAATTTTCCAGGGAAAATCATAAATTTTCCGACACCCGATCTGCAGGGGGTTGTTCAA
This sequence comes from Brachyptera putata, assembly GCA_907164805.1. Classification (NCBI taxonomy): domain Eukaryota; kingdom Metazoa; phylum Arthropoda; class Insecta; order Plecoptera; family Taeniopterygidae; genus Brachyptera; species Brachyptera putata. Next base: position 31,928,800 of record OU015466.1, on the reverse strand, counting down.
AACATGTTTGCCGGAGAACCATTCATCGGATTGGGCCAAACTCAGATTTTTTCGCATTCAATTGAATGTACCTTCATTTTGATACCACACACGGCCCTGTGAAAACTTTTCCGGGGAGAATCGCAAATTTTCCGACACCCCTCTGCACGGGGGGTTGTTCAAAACCTGTTTGCCGGAGAACCATACATCGGATCGGGCTAAGGTTTGAATTTTTCGCAATCGATTGAATGTACCTCCATTTTAATACCACACACGACCTCTGTCAAAACTTTTCCAGGGAAAATCATAAATTTTCCGACACCCGATCTGCAGGGGTTGGTTCAAAACATGTTTGCCGGAGAACCATACATCGGATCGGGCCAAACTTAGATTTTTTCGCATTCAATTGAATGCACCTTCATTTTAATACCACACACGGCTCTCTGAAAGCTTTTCCACGAAAAGTCATAAATTTTCCGACACCCCTCAGCACGGGGGGGTGTTCAAAACCTGTTTGCCGGCAAACCAAACATCGGATTTGACCAAACTTGGATTTTTTCGCATTCAATTGAATGTACCTTTATTTTGATACCAGACACGACCCTGTCAAAACTTTTCCAGGGAAAATCATAAATTTTCCGACACCTGATCTGCAGGGGGTTGTTCAAAACATGTTTGCCGGAGAACCATACATCGGATCGGGCTAAAATCAGAACTGTACGTCATCAATTTCGATTATCTTCAATTTGATACCACTCACGGCTGTGTAAAAACTTTTCCGAAGAAAATTGCAAATTTGCCTTTATTTTCAAGAATTTTTTTACGGAGAACCAGACATCGGATCGAGCTAAAATCAACTTTTTTGGCAACAGATATCATGTACCTTCATTTTGATACCGCACACGGCTTCGGCAAAAAGGTTTGACTTTTTTTGAAATTTTGGTTTTTTCCCCGTACTAGTACCCGTCCGACAAAAAAAAATTGACAATCTTCGATCGGCGATTGCTGGAGAACCCACGATGCGATCGGGCTGATTGTTCGATTTCCGGAAAGCTAGCGATCACGTGAGCATTTTGATGCTACTCACGGTTTTCCGAAAAAAATTCCAAAGAAAATCATAAATTTTCCGAGAGGGTATTCAAGAATTTTTTTACGGAGAAGCAGACATTGGATCGAGACTTGATAAGAATTTATCGCAATCAATTGGATGTTTCTCCATTTTGATACCACACACGGCCCTGTCAAAAATTTCCCAGGGAAAATCCTTAATTTTCCGTCACCTCTCTGCGGGAGGGGGTGTTCAAGATTTTTTTTTCAGAGAACCAGTCATTGGATCGGGCTGAAAATAATATTTTATGCAATCAATTGAACGTACCTCAATTTCGATACCACACACGGCTGTGTAAAAATATTTCCAAAGAAAATCGCAAATTTTCCTATATTTTCAATAATTTTTTTCACGGATAACCAGACATCGGATCGAGCTTAATTCAACATTTTTTGCAATAAATTCAATGTACCTCCATTTTGATACCACACACGGCCTCGACAAAAATTTTCCAAAGAAAATTTTCCCATACCCCTCTGCGCGATTTGGTTTTCAAGAAGTTTCTAAACACCCCATAAGATTAGGCTGGGCATGAAAAATTGGAAAAAAAATCTCACCAATTTAATTCAAATTTACTTCAAATGTTCCACGGAAATTATACACATAATTAAAATTTGTATGCAATTCGGACAAGCCGTTTCGAAGAAAATAATGTAATAGATGCTCTTCATTCATCAAATGAATATAAATAATATCAGGAAAATATTGCAGTGATAGATTCACGTCTCCCTAGATTCGTTAATATTGAATGAAGTATCTTATATATAAAAAGCTCGTGTCACATGCTAGAGGATGAACTCCTCCGAAACGGTTCGACCGAGTGTCGTGAAATTCCTCATGCACATTCGTTAGGGCTGATAGAAGGTCCTAAAGTATACGAGATCTTCCGCCGAGCTTTCTCCTATGAGCAATATCCAAAAAATTGGCACTTCAAGGACAACACCAGTAATGGCGTTGTACAATGACATTGACGGCGTGTCTCAATGTTACTCACCATTTGCGGGCTACACGCTAGATAGCGTAACAACCAACATTCACTACAAATCACTTCGATGGCAGAACAATGTTTGCCGAGTCAGCTAGTGTTTTATATGCGTCAAGGTGTATCGAGTTGTCGATTATACTTTATAGACATCTCGCTCATCACACAACGCAGAGGCCTATTCTGCGTTTGCCCAGTCAACTTTCAACCAACCACTGGAAACCAGAGCCTCAAGTATTCAATAAATGAGTGGATTTTCGCATGAAGCATGCGTACGTGCTTTCGTGCTGTTTCCCAGTATAAGTGTTTCGAATCTCTCCCCTCTGCTGTAGAAATCTCATCCACTAAGCCACCTTAATGAATGGAACGTAAAAGCCGTGAAGTGCATTCTGCTTTCATCTCTGCTCGACCCACTAACATATTCTCCCATCTCGTCGCCTGGAGTCGAACCCAGGGATCGATACTCGATACGATATGCATCGCTCCCGACCGTCATCAGGAATGACTGATCTCTCCCTTATTGGGTGTTGGGATACATTGGCGTTGATACTTATGTAAGCCGAAGGGTTTACAACTCGAAAATTTGGTGAACACCTGAGCTCAGATTTCAGGTGATTTCAGGTGATTTCAGGGATTTCAGGGATTTCAAGTGATTTCAGGTGATTTCAGGTGATTTCAGGGATTTCAGTGATTTCAAGTGATCTCAGGTGATTTCAGGTGGTTTCAAGTGATTGCAGTGATTTCAGGGATTTCAGGTGATTTCAGGTGATTTTATGTGATTTCAGGGATTTCAGGGGATTTCAGGTGATGTCATGGTTTCAGGGATTGCAAGTGGATTTCATGGCAAGTGTACACCTGATTTCAGGAGTTGTTAACCCCCTCGATGTAAGCGTTGGAGGAAGAATTCTTGGTGGGGACTTGGTCCCTTTCTCTCTCTCTCTCTCTCTCCCCCTCTCTCTCCCTCTCTCTCTCTCTCTCTCTCTCCCCCTCTCTCTCCCTCTCTCTCTCTCTCTCTCCCTCTCTGTCTGTTGATTTACCGCCGGCACTCTCGTCTGCCTTTGTCTTTGGTCGAGTGATTCTTGCACAAACAGCCCCTGGAAGTCGGCCACCCGCATCACCGTGTTGTTTGCCCCTGCCCCGAGTCCGTGTCACCCTTGTGTGCAGACGATCAATGGCGGACAGATTGTTTACAGGACACGGTCCACTGCATGCTAGTGGCGCCACCATTTCACTCACTCCGCGGACAAACTTTCACACACTGGGACTGTCCACAAATGATGTCACACAATTTTGGGGTATATCGCCCCCCCTCCCCTTGCCCGAGTTGGTCACAGAGATGGGACACCCCACCCCTTTAATGATGCCACATTCCAGTCAATATTTTACTCGGTTATGCAGGACCCTGCCTTTTTTTATGTTGCTTAACGACCCCACCAACAGCTAGGTTATACGGGGGTACGAATGAGCGGATGATAATGAAACGATGAAGAGATGATAGGTGAAAGGACGTTTACAAAAACCCATGCCTTATGCGGGACTCGAACCCAAGCCCAACGGTGACTTCACTTACTACCAGCGATAATTGACTTATTCTGTATATTTTTCCATGTATAATACTAATGTAGATAATGTATAAAATATAAATGTATTCCATGTATAATCCATGTATATACTAATAACATGGCGGGCATTATTGTTTGCTTGCCGTCAGATCAGGGCCCAAATCCCCCAATTACCCTAGCGGACTCTCTTGTGAACTAGATGAGATTGAGTGGCTAACTTATAAAATCTATCATTTTCGTGAAAAACAAATGCTACCTTCAACGTAATAATTCTACTGAGCCGTGTATAGCGTTGTTGAGCATTGTTGTTTTATATAGTTCGATATAAAAGCGATAGTTACGCGACAGGCAAATGTGCCCTCTATGACGGCGGACGTCCTCCAATTGGAAGGCTGAGTCGGCACACCTTCTTTATATTATGATGAAGTAAGTTGGTATCACTAGATCGTGTACACAACATGCAGTTTCTCTGCAATGCCATGCAGATGCAGTTGATGGCGTTGACCCCATTGCTTGTCACACCGACACTGGCTTTGTTTTCATTAATCTCCGCAGTTAGAGAGGCATAGTACAGTTCACTTCATTGTGCATGACGAAGTTCTTGCTCTCTGTTTTTATCTCTTGCTCTATACCTACTTAGAATAATGAGAATAATGAGATTAAACTGAGATTTTGTTCTCTTCCTAGTTCCTAGTTCCTAGTTCTCGAGTTCATAGCTCGACTATTTCCTAAGGGTGGATTGGAAAGACAAAGTTTAAACACCGGTCCTACATTAGACGCCGTCCAAGTACAAAATTACATTGCAGAGCGTCTTTGCATCCTCCCCAATTCGTAGTTCAATTATGTAGAACCAGCGTGACTTACAGACAGACAGACAGATCTGGGAGACTCTATGGTTGAGGTAAATCACTCTCAAGCACTCTTAAGCGAGGGAATTTGTCTATCCAGTCAGTTAATGGCATAATGCAATGTGCGCAGTTCGCTAAAACTGACTTGCAACACTAAATAAACTAAATACACGCTTCTCGTGTTGAGACGAAATGTCTTCATTCCAAGCGTAATGCGCAATAATAAACAGTAACGCAGGGTGGCCAATCTCAACATATAAATCAGTAACTAAGACAGGTTGGCCAATATAAACATGAGTTAATAGCTGCACATTTCATAGTTTGGTTTCGTTTGATTGTTCGGAATTCTAATATTAGACGAACCATGGAGATGTGTGGTGCCTCAACGTTAACGTTTTCTTCTTTTAACGACCCCACCGACAGCTGGGTTATGTGGGGGCACAAACGAGAAGGTAATAGTCGAAATTATAGTTATGGTGATTGAAAGTACGCTTACAAAACCCCATGCCAAACATTACTTTTCTGTTGGTTTCTATTCATTTATGGAAGAAACTTTACAAAATTTTCAGCAGAAATATGTTTTCATATTATATAATTCTAATGATTGATCATTTCGTTTTATTTGATTATTATTAAGTTCATATGTATGTATATACATTTTTAATAACTGAACTGAATACTTGGAATTTTGTCAATGGAAATCATTCAATAACTATTTATATTGATATCAAAACATTATCATATGTCTTGAAAGATGAAAGTATCACCAATCTGAAAAGAAAGCCGGACCTCATTTCTGCCGAAGTCTGCCAGTCTTTTACCAAACTGACATTCGACCCACGTGATATCAACATTCCTGGCACATTTTCTGTCTCATTTCCAATTAGCGCTCTTTACCCCCCCCCCCGGTTCCTGCTCTCCTAGATCTCCCTCGGGCCCAGATCAATCTTAATCTCAACCGAGGTGGTAAAGTCTTCGCTCTCTCTCTCTCTCTCTCTCTCTCTCTCTCTCTCTCCCTCTCTCTCTCCCTCTCTCTCTCTCTCTCTCTCTCTCTCGCTCCCTCTCTCTCTCCCTCTCTCTCTCTCTCTCTCTCTCTCTCTCTCCCCTTTCTCTGTCTAGCTGTCTGTATCATGAATGAAACATGCTAACCCTCGGGGCTCACCCCCCCCCTAACCACAGTCTTAATTTTCCTTGTCTCATTAGAGCGATGGTTATACGCACGTTCTCAAGATAAATTGTGTACCCGATAGGTCTGTATAGTCTAGTTGGAGTGCGCAGGCGTTGAAATTCAACCGTCGTCAACTCTTGCAATAGAAACAGCTATAATAATACGAACTATCGTCTCTCTCATCATTCACGGACGCCAATAGATCTCAGGTGGCGTTAGAGCACGTCGGTGAATACGCGGTTGTGTTGTCTGATGATTATTACCATGAAATATGGAACGTACTCGAAATGTATACACACCTTGATTTTGAAATTATCAAGCTTTCCTTATTCATTGATTCATATATCATGTCATTCTTATGAGATCATAATTTTTTTTGTGGCATATATACAACGTTTTGATCGATTCACATTCAAAACTTCAAAATTAATTGTCATTTTTTCTTTGAAATTGCATTGTCATTTTCTGAATAAAATAATTCATTTTCGTAAAAACACGTCATTCAAATTTATTTGTGCTCAGTAGACAAAGCATTTATTGAAACAAAATCGACATTGAGGGAACATTTCATTTCACGGATATGAATGAAGTATCTGTAGTCTAGGCTAATGCCGGGATGGTTCCTACAATAAGTCGGCCATGACCGCTTCCTTCCCATTACCCAAGAACCTTCATCTCATCATCCCATCATCTCATTAATCATTCATCCGACGCCATTAGATCTGAGTCATCATTATATTGCGTCGTTAAACCCAATATATACAAAGAAAAGTGGCCAATTGATTTATTCACAATTTCACATGCGTCCATCTCCGTGACACATCTCCAAACTGTTACTTCCCTGTGATCTACACTCGTGCATTTCTGGTTCCGATCGGCCGTCTCCCCTATCCACTAGCACTGGCGCCAGAGAGTTTCGACCATCCTCACACCCAATTGACGGGTTCGATTGCCCGTCTCCCCTATCGTCCACCATAAGCGGCCAGGTGTTTCGATCCTTGAGGATTGTTGATCGCCAGAGGGTGTTATGCGGAGGTATGTACTGAGGAATGTGCAATGGACACTGTTACTAGATTCCCATAATGTTAGTTGGAAGGATGGCATAGCCCACAGGTGTCTGATACATGAGGAGGAGAGAGACAGAATCTGTTGACGCTAATTGCTGATTGGAGGAACTCGTTCAGTCGTTTGGTTGTTGGGTCATTCGGAAGAAAAGTCCAAGGGGTTTACAACTCGCAAATTTGGTGTACACCTGATTTCAGATTTCAAGATTTCAGGTGATTTCAAGAGATTTCAGGGATTTCTAGAGATTTCAGGGATTTCAGGGATTTCGAGAGGTTTCAGGGATTTCAAGTAATTACATGGATTTCAAGGGATTTCAGAGATTTCAGGGATTTCAAGAGATTTCAGGGATTTCGAAGGGATTTCTAGAGATTTCAGGGATTTCAGGAGATTTCAAGGAAATCACGGGATTTCACGAGATTCAGGAATTTGAGGAATTTGATTTTACGATATTTCCGGTGTACGATATTTTCGGTATCGGTATTCTCGATTTACGATATTTTCGGCGTATCGGAGGAAACCAGCTCATCCAACAACGCATGCCGCATTTCCCCTATTTCACTACATAACGTATTCACTCCGCAGTTATTTACTCTAGCGCTCGCACGTCTCATGCACGCAACGTCACGCCCGTCCCGAGTAGAATCTTCTCGATCGCCATGCACCACGTGACTGCAAGAGGCTTGTCCGTGACGTCATGTCGACACGTGGTGACGTCACGCCCAGGTCACATGTGCGCGGTCATTGCCGTGCGCGCTACAACACGGAACAGCTGTCACTGACGCGCACTCGGCGGACAGCCACTATAACCCACTGCGGAGGATGTGCGTGGGGCTTGCGAAAACAAGAGCAGGTGAAGAAACAGGAATTGAGATTAGAATGTCAGCTTGGGTTCATGAAAAAATTAAATTCGCAGAAAATTGTTGGTTATTGTTTGCTAAACGCCCCTACCAACTGCTAGGGGACGAATGCGCAGGTGATGTTGAAACTATGACGTTTTTTATCATTCAATTTCAATGCTGGTTAACGACCCCGCCAATAGCTAGGTTATTTGGGGGTACGGATGAGCGGGTGATAATGAAACTATGAAGTGATGATAGGTGAGAGGACGTTTATAGAAACTGGTGCCTCATGCGGGACTCGAACCCACGCCCAACGGTGACTTCAGTCTCTGAAGCGTGCCTCAGCTGACTGAGCTAACGAGGGCGGCCATCATCTTATTCATCGACGCCAAAGATCCTTTATTTATCATCGTTAAACCCAATAAAATATGGGTTTGAAAATTGGGACGGGGCTATTATTGCTATGAAAAGCGCATAATGGAATTCTGGAAAAAAATATGAGATTTTTCAAACCAGGCCGGCCTATGTATAAAAATGTAGACCAATATTCAGCTTTAAAATGCTGTACGATTTGAAAACAAAATGGCCAATCATTATATTTCTCCATGTAGGCCTATTCCACCCAACAACGCATATATGGCGTTGTTGTAACCACATGCGTCGAAGAAAGGAGGTCACCGATCATACGCAGTATACGCATGCGCGTCATAATTCATCAACAACACATGCCGACGAGGTCATGGGATTGAAAACGAAACTCTGTCAATCATGTTCCATTGTTGTCGACAACTATGTGGTGGGGAGCCGCTATAAGTCACCACCACATGCAGGCGTTGTTGTTGCTGCTGTTGCTGTTGTTGCTGTTGTTGTTGGTGGTGGTGTTGTGGTGCTGTTTCAGGGATTTCAGGTGATTTCAGGTGATTTCAGGTGATTTCAGGGATTTCAGGGATTTCAGGTGATTTCAGGGATTTCAGGTGATGTCAGGGATTTCAGGGATTTCAGGTGATTTCAGGTGATTTCAGGTGATTTCAGGTAATTTCAGGTGATTTCAGGGATTTCACCTGACCTCAGGGATTTCAGGGATTTCAATTGTTTTCAGGTGATTTCAGGTGATTTCAGGGATTTCAGGTGATTTCAGGTGATGTCAGGGATTTCAGGTGATTTCAGGTGATGTCAGGGATTTCAGGTGATTTCAGGTGATTTCAGGGATTTCAAGGGGATTTCATGGCAAGTGTACACCTGATTTCAGGAGCTGTTAACCCCTCGGTTACGGTATGTCATTCGTTTTGATGTGTCTCGTGCAAAATTCACATATTTCATTCCAAATGGAAGGAACAGTATCTTCTAGATGCTACCGGTATGCTGAATTTCCCCAATTTGAACCTAAATATCTCGAAAACTTTTTCAGGTACACAAAAAGAAAATCCGATATTATGAATGATATGGAATGCAAATGATATACAACCACACAAAATATATCTAGTAGAAAACATCCGTATGGCTTGAATAAAATATGTTCTGAAAGAAGCTGTAGAAATGGAGTCTTCTTTTCTTTCGACGTCTCATGAAAAACTTATATTCTTAAAAGCTTTTCAGTGCTGCTCAACGATGTCCATGGAGTTTCCCCTCCCCCACCCCCACCCGCCCCTCCACGCCCTCCCAAGTTGAATTAATGAATATCATGTTGGAAGACAATTAGTGCTAAATTAGTGCTAATTAGCGCCTCTGAAATCTGAATTCATTCATAATTCGTGGTTACAACTTTATGGACCTTGCTCAACGACCCCACCAACGACTAGAGGTTATCTGGGGGTACGAATGAGTGGGTCCCAAAAACCTGATATGCTGCTCAATCGACTCCAATGCACTCTTAAAATCATTTTATGTCAGTTTTAGGAGATAAATTTATCCATATCAAACTAAACGATCCCCGAAGATTGCACGAATGCTGACGGTGTACACATGAGGTGGGGGGGGGGGGGGGGGGGGGTTGTTTACGCACTAGTTGTGTACCGTGGTACGTGGTTCGACTACCGAGCAGGTCGTGACCGGAGAATGAAATTGTTTTGACAAACAAACGTAGTTTCTACCGTTGAGCAGGGCATCAAGAAACGTTCTGTCAATACCTGCTTCCCATGCAGAGTTGCGGCCAAGTAGAGTGGTCAGGCCCGGTCTTATGACCTCCCTCTAAATATTCAACTACCCACTTAATTTTGTTTAAAGAAATAGACGAGCGGATAGTAATAGTATGGGTAAAAATGGGTAAAAACTGCTTCTAGTGGTACACATTTAGCACATTTTATGTTTTTCTTCAAAATGGCTGACCCGATCAAGCTGAAAGTTTCCAGAAATGTGTATCAAAATGTAATCCAACTTCACGCAAAATTTCATTTTTTTGGAAAATGAAAATATTTTCTCTTTTTTTCCGCTGTGTTATTCTAATGGGTATTTTTGAAATGTCTAAAATTCATAAAAAAAAGTTATCCCCCAATAATTGTTGCTAATAACATCGAAACTTGATAAAGAATCATTGTTCTCCAATCAAGGCTCTATGGACCTCGTCTGACTCCGATCTTGATGTGTTATTGTGCCGAGGTTGGCAATAAGAACGCCAGACCGGAAACACTTGAGGAATCAAGTAACCACAAAAGACTGCTGGCATTTCCGGCTTGGTTATTCAACTGCCTATTAGCATATAGGGCGAGGAGGGAGGACTTCTCATGTAAGTCAGGTTACAGTGTCGAAATACGGGGGCCGACTTGACAATCCCTTGATGGGCCCCAAACCAATAGCTAAACTACCTTCGATTATCGTGAAATTAACAGTCAATTCAAGTCAAGGAACGTTTTATTCCATTAGCAATTGAAAAAAACATAACATCACTGTTACAATTGTGATTTACAAATGTAAAATTACAATTATGATTTACAAAAGTACAAGCCGCCCCGGTGGCTAAGTCAATAATCGCTACCGGTAGTAACTGAAGTCATCGTTGGGTGTGGGTTCGAGTCCCGCATAAGGCATGGGTTTTTGTAAACGTCCTTTCATCTATCATCTCTTCACCGTTTCATTATTATCCGCTCATTCGTACCCCCGTATAACCTGTGACATTTTGTGTGAAAATTGTGTGACATCATTTATGGACAGCCCCTTATGTGCAATAAATGGTATTCCTCATTGATTTATAGATTAATAACAATAACATAAACTCAAAAATAACAAATAACAAATAAAAATAAAATAACAAAACTCAAAGAAAATTTGAATCACGCGTAAATTATTGGCACACGGTCGTTCGGGACGTTCATCTCTCGTGAGTAATCGTTACACGCGAGATGAAGGCTTGAACCACCCGTGCGATAGCGGTCTGGGATAGGGGGGACGGTCACTCGTGGCCCCATGTTGGCACCACAGCAGGCCAACGTGCCTACGCACACGCAGCCATGATAGTAGGTTACCGGTCGGTCGAGTTGCCGCTACTACACCGACACAACGCCGTGTTTATCAATGGAGTTCGTCGAGGAGGGGCTTCTGGGAAGTGCAAGTTATTTCAGGCCGTTCCTTTTCCCTTTCATCGGCTCCATGGGCTAGATCCATGGGCTAGACTTCCGAGAAGCGATTCGCTCAGAAGAGACTCTCATTGTTGGCATACGTTTTAAAATGGTTTGTAGAATCTTGAAAACATGGATATGGCTTTTGCTTTGTGAGAGCATTTTTAGACGAGATTTGGCGAAAATTCAATTTGACATGATGGAAAAAAATTGGTGTTCGTTTTCATGTTTTTTTTTTTCATGTTTTTTGTCGGTTCTCCACAGGTCAAACGGCTACAGCTTTTAACTTCAAACTTCAAAAACTTCAAAATCACCTGAAATCCCTGAAATCACCTGAAATCACCTGAAATCACTTGAAATACCTGAAAACATCTGAAATTCCTGAAATCACCTGGAATCCCTGAAATCACCTGAAATCCCTGAAATCACCTGAAATCCCTGAAATCACCTGAAATCCCTGAAATCCCTGAAATCACCTGAAATCACCTGAATTCACTTGAAATCCCTGAAATCATCTGAAATCACCTGAAGTCACCTGAAATCCCCTGAAACCCCCTGAAATCACCTGAAATCCCTGAGATCACCTGAAAAAAGGTGTACACTAAATTTTCGAGTTGTAAACCCCTCGGCGATAGTCGTCTGCTCTACCATAGGTATAGGCTTATATGGCTCAACTAACGAAGTTTCTTGTATTCTATGTTACCCCCCCTCCCTCTACATCTAGTTTCTCGACTGTACACGAGAGATGAAGGCTGTAACCACCCGCGCGGTAATGTTGTGGGATAGTAGAGACGGTCGATCGGGACCTTCACCTGACTGAGATAAAAGTGTATAACTAATGAGCTGCGTATGACAAGAGATAAGATGTACAGGATCGCATCCACGCAACACGTGTTCGTGTGTCAACCGTCGATAACGCACCACTCTACTTTATCGACCGTGCTACCGTCACACACCCTGTTTTGCATAAGCAGATAAACAAACACCTCAGGAAAACAACAACAATAATAACAGTAATACTATATGAACACAGCTGAGTTCTTTGGCGGTCAGATAGCGCATATCTGTCATTCACTGCGTTGTTGTTGTTTTTCTCATTTTTTAGAGATATATTTCTTTATTTTTAGTAATGTTTACCGTTTGATTTTAATCTTGTTTATCAATAGCATTCGAAGACATCATGCGAGGTGTGGAAATAATGGAATAAAGAATAATTTCTTCTATTGAAATCCATCTATTTCTCTATTGAAATTTCTTGCAAGTTTCAAGGAGTTTGAACAATACCAAGGCGTTATAATTATTTACGTGGTAGACGACATACTTATCATGTGGATAAAGGTATAAATTATTGCTAATTGACAATCAAGTGTCATTAAAATTGATAATCATTCCGTGTAGAAATAATTGTAAACGGATCTTGACATGCCAATAAGTATAATTGAGAATATAACAACAGGATGAGGTAACGATTCAGTGGAATCTGACTTCTCTGAAGCAGGGCTAACGTTCTTCTTATTGATGTCGTGAGTCGGGCGTGGGTTCGAGTCCCGCGCAAGACAACATACGCTCACTCGTACACCCATACAACCCAGCTGTTGATGGGGTCGAGCGATACGCGAACAAGAGTCAATCAATGTAATAGCGGTGATTTCTTACATCTGTCGAAGAAGTTGGGTTCTGACAGCCCAGTCCGGGTTCCGAAGTTAAATGTTCTGCAAGGTATACTTTAATTGGATCGTCTTCAATGAAAGAGCCGGGTTAACAACTCCTGAAATCCGGTGTATACACTTGCCATGAAATTCCATGAAATCCCTTGGAATCCCTGAAATCACCTGAAATCCCTAAAATCACCTGAAATCACTTGAAATTCCCTTGAAATCCCTAAAATTACCGGAAATCCCTGAAATCACCTGAAATCCCTGAAATCCCTGAAATCACCTGATATCCCTGAAATCACCTGAAATCCCTGAAATCACCTGAAATCACCTGAAATCACCTGAAATCCCTGAAATTACCTGAAATCCCTTTAATCACTTGAAATCACCCGAAATCCCCTGAAATATTGAAATCTGAAATCAGGTACACCAAATTTTCGAGTTGTAAGCCCCTAGGAAAGAGCTACCTATTATAGCAACACATTCGATATTTGCGTATTTTTATCACCAACTTCTTCAGCCCTGGTCACAAGGTGGACAACCCAAGCTCACGTTACAAAGTCGGGTATAAATTATTCTGGTTTACGCTCTTCAGAGTCTCCAAGTTACCACTACTACAATACTAACATAACGGTAGTACTTGTATTTGTCATGTTGTTAGAACGACTTTCTTTTGTAGCAACAAATATATCACCAACAACTGCAGTTGTAGACACGAAATAAGAATACCAAACGATCTTCGTTGTGACTATCCTCCAACATTGACGATTTGTAGTTTCGCCTCGGACTTCTTAACAAGATCAAGTATCTATAAGTTATTTCGCTCATCCCGATTGACAAGCACGATCTTGTCCGAAGAAATTACTCTCTTTTCGATGAAAATCATCCCAATTCTTATTCCTCCTACGTTGAGATATGTTTGTGGAACGTAGTCTAGTATTTCACTACGTCGCTGTGTTTATAAGGTTGGTGTGGGGCGTTGCGCGGGGGTTACTAAAGTGTGCTCGTAGGCATGCAGGACTGGCACAGTGGCGGGGTGGGGATGGACAAGGGGGGGGGAGGGGGGGAGGGGGGGGGGGGGGGAGCGGGCTTCACAGCAAACCCACACGGTACGCTCAGTGTACGTTTGTGACCGACTCATTTCGGTCCTACGGTTATTTATTGCTGACGTTAACCGAGTGTTAGTATTCGCTATTCGTTGATACGTTTCATATATATCAGTAACGTGCGTGTGTGTATGTGTGAGTGCATTTATTATATCGGTGTTTTATTGGATTATTTGGCCAAACTGTTTATTTGTGGTTGATATTTATCCATGCTGGTTCATGAATGAATCTCGACTCTGATTATTATTGCTTGATTTTTATAATTATTTAATTGATAAATTATCTTTGATAATATCGCTTATTTATATAAAATTACGAGTAACTTAATCGTATTGATTGAAAAAATTAAGATTTCTTTTAAAAAAAAAGAAACGATAAGAAATTATGTAATAGTTTTGTTCCGAATGATCATGCTTGTTTTTATTTATTTATTTAAATTCAAAGTCCATAATTATTACACATTTGTGTGCAACTAAAGAACTGACGGAATTTTTATTTGGATATTTAATAATTGTTAATTATTATTGAAGCTTACTCATCAAATATTTATGTAGTAATCAACTAGAATTTGATTGGTTGTTAGATTAGGTCATGTGATCATAACTGTCACTTCAACTTAACTAAACGAAGCCAATTCTAAAAAGTTCACCCTCTTTTATTTTCTAAATGAAGTTTTCTAAATTATAATCTCGTATCATACAGAGTACAATTGTTTTTACAATTGATATTGCTATGGTAACAGCTCGTTATGAATAAGCTAGAAAGATGATGAAACATTTATAAAAAAAAATGACACATAATTAAAGGCTATCACAATATGGTAAACTGTAGAGATAGACCAAGTATCGCAATTAGGCCCGGTTTAACGAATCTTAGTTAAGTACTAATCCACTAACTATTTATTAAAGGTACGAAAATATCACATGTAACCAAGGGTGATAACAAGTTAATCCGCTAATTATTGCTTAATCCGCTAACAATCGATTCGTAATACCGGCCCTTGGTGAATTTTTGTGGAACAAATCAAACAGTCTCTTCAATAGGCCTATATCTAAACATTAAAAAAAAAATTCATTCATATCATTCGCGTAAATCTGTGTGTGGGTGTAGCAATTTATATTCAACCATTAAATAATCCAATAACCATTAATGATTTTTTTATCAGTTCCTTAATTCGTTATCAATATGTATTCTTTTCTTAATAGCTTTTATATTACGGATTAACCCATGACTGTAATGTAATTCTCGATCAAATGTTCTTCTATTACGTCGTAATAAAACCTGTGCATATAGTACAGTGCAGGATCAATAACAGACACACAGCGAAGAGGGTGCTAATAGCATTTCTCTGTACTCTTATCAAAATTTGCTTTTATTCTACACAATAAATAAATAAACATTACCATTATAGTCAGACGACATTTCCTCATTTATTTTCCATTTCGTGTGTAGTCTACTGAGAGTTTTGCGTGCAGACGTAGGGGGCGGTGACTTGTCATCTCCGACGTCGGCTCGCGTGACGTCGACGCTGTCAGTCTGTGACGTATATACACACACACACACACACACACACAGCTAGTAGTTTTTGTAGTAAAGCCACGCCCCTTTCGGCGGGAAAACGTTTTCGCGCCTAAAATATACCCGTAGCTTAATGATAGGTTGTAATCAGTGGTTGAATTTGAATATTTCGTATGGTGGGGGAGGGGGGGGGGGGGTATTGTGACGCTAGTCACGAAAGTGATTACATGTGCTGCTATAGGGGTAGGTGAGGGGGGGGGGGGGGGGGGGGGGGGGGGTAATAGTAACGCAATGGAAATTTGGAATCATCCGTATACTTAGTTCGAGGGGCTTACAACTCGCAAATTTGGTGTACACCTGATTTCAGATGATTTCAGAGATTTCAAAAGATTTCAAGGGGATTTCAAGGAGATTTCAAGAGATTTCAAGTGATTTCAAGTGATTTCAAGAGATTTCAAGGGGATTTCAAGTGATTTCAAGGGGATTTCAAGTGATTTCAAGGGGATTTCAAGGGGATTTCATGTACACCGGATTTCATGTACACCGGATTTCAGGAGTTGTTAACGCCTCGATTTAGTTTCAAGAATGGTGCCCATGTAGTCATTCAGTTCGGTAGCTTGTCAGTACCGGTACCATTGAGATTCTCAATGGTACCGGTACTAAACATTACTTGATCTGGACTATAATTGTAAAATACAAATCATACAGTAACACCATTACTTAATGGTAACACCGTACCGTTTTGTGAAAGATTTTTTCTCGATACGATCAATTAAAAATGAAGATAATATAAATATGGGAGAAATCCAGTAATTATGATCAGTACCGGTATATTACGTTGTGAAAATCATTATATTAATAAATTATGGCAAATTTCTTATTGGGGGGGGGAGGGGGGGGGGGGAATTGCACCTCCTCCACCCCCCTCCCCCTTCAGTTCGAACAATTGTGTTCTAATTGAATCGTTTGTTTGAAAGTTGGTGTGGATCCGCAGAGAGTGGCCCGTTGACTTGAGACGGCGTGTTTAACATGCGTGTGCAGTGACATGTCTTTGCCAATGGATATTAACAGATTCCTGCACCCACGGTATCAGCGCTTCAGCACGGACTTTGACAATAGTAAGTACCGGTTACTTCCGAATCCGACTCATCCCGACCCCAGCTCATTCTGAAACCGATGCATCCCGAACCCGACTCATTTATTGAGAAGCGGGTAAAGTAGCAATAGTCCGGAATGATTCGGGTCAGGAATCGCATGAGTTGGGACTGCTAAGTATAAACTGTCAGGAGTTGGATGTGTTGAGTAAGGAGAAGCCGAGGGGTTTACAACTCGAACATTCAGGTGATTTCAAGTGATATTTCAGGTGATTTCAGGTGATTTCAGGTGATTTCAAGTGATTTCAGGAGATTTCAGGCGATTTCAGTTGATTTCAGGAGATTTCAAGTGATTTCTAGTGATTTCAGGTGATTTCAGGCGATTTCAAGTGATTTCAGGTGATTTCAGGGATTTCAGATGATTTCAGGGATTTCAAGTGATTTCAGGGATTTCAAGTGATTTCAGGTGATTTCAGGGATTTCAAGTGATTTCAGGTGATTTCAGGGATTTCAAGTGATTTCAGGTGATTTCAGGGAGATCAGATGATTTCAGGGATTTCAAGTGATTTCAGGGATTTCAAGGGGAATTCATGGGATTTCATGGCAAGTGTACACCTGATTTCAGGAGCTGTTAATCCATCGGGAGAGGCATCAGCTAGAAATCGTAAGAGTTCAGAATGAGTCTAGTTAGGAAATGCATGAATCAGGAATGACACTAGCTGGGAATCATGCGAAGTGGGAATGTCATCAGTTCCGAATCGAACGCTTCGGAACGTCGCCTTAGTATCCGTCAGGATCAAGCGTCCATACAATCTGTTCTGTCGTGATGCAGATCCTTGCTTATTCCTGTGGGACTTCCCGGGAGCAACTGGATGTGAGGAGATGGATCAACCCTGTTCTCTCGAATTGAATCCACCCTCTCAAATACTGGCCACGCTATCATCTCCAGATAACACCATCCTCCCGATAACCCCTGTTCCAGTCTCAGATAATCTCAGACTGCTAAACCAACTCCTCCTCCATCGTCATCCTGAACCAGCGTCTTCCTGACACCCCCGGTCGTCCCGCCCTGGCCACGTGTGCCCGCGCCGAGTCGAGGGCTGCCCCTGATTACTATGCACCGCGTCGTACACCCCCACCCCACCACCCACCGCCCGCTAGACTGCTTGGCGGGGTACTATTGATCTCACGGCCCGTCGGACTGCATGACTGCAGCCACCTGGGTCACTACAGCGATCGAGTGACGTCATGCACGATGACGGTGGCCTGCAGCTGGGGGGGGGAGGTAGTTTTTATTAGAGGTGCCTTTCGATATGAAATGGCAAACAATATCGCAGCTTTGGTATGTCGAATATTGCTCGCAATACATCGGGAATTTGTCATTTCCTTTACGATGGGAAAAATGTGAGATTATGAGTGGTGACTCTAGACCATGTGTTATCATAGTCTAATAATATTCAGTATATTATTCTAGTATGAAAAATTATGAAATTATAAAATTCACTTCACTTGCGTTTGCAACTTCATTTATTTATTTTGATTGTGTTCACCGAAGCTCTGATCTGATGACCACGATATATTGGCGTCGATGATTGATATATGAGATGATGGGATGATGAGATGGAAGGTCGTTGATGTTGGGTGTTTTTTGATAGTGGGCAGGAGTCGGTCGTGGCCTTTCCACGTCCCAGTATTGACTTGAACGACAGAGGAAAACCACGAAAATCCCCTATCAGGATGATCGAGCACGGCGGGAATCGAACCCTGGTCTCCTGAATAACGGGGCACTATGCTACGGGGGCGGTGTGGGCCACTATGCTACGGGGGGCGGTGTGGGGCACTATGCTACGGGGGGCGGTGTGGGCCACTATGCTACGGGGGGCGGTGTGGGCCACTATGCTACGGGGGCGGTGTGCCAGTGCGGTGAGGAGACAGCTAGCGCGTTTTTCTGCGTGAAAAGTCCGGTGGAAATGTCTGTATTATTGTTGTGACGTGAAATAGGGCATCAAGTCAACGAACTGGAAGAGATGTGAAAACAAGTGGGATGAACTTTGAGAGCGTTTACAACGCGTCACATTTAATCCGGCAGACGTTCGCTCGTTTATCAAATAATAATACACCAAATATGTGTTTTTATGTTAATTGGTTTAAAAGTCGAAGCCGGATTGTGTTATTTTATTGTGCAACCGAAGATATCATGCTTATCACGGCCGGGTGTTTCTTTATATTTCTGTATTATTTATATCGTGTTATTCTGAGATTATTAACTGAAAACACGTTTATATTGCAAACAAGTGTACGCTTCCGGTTGACGATGTGAGGGTGCGCCGTGCAGGCTGATCAGATATCGAGATGGCAGTGAATCTTAATGTTTGGGTGATCCTGACCATGGTCACCACGGCTTTCAGTGTCGCACAATTTGAGATTTGGATGATTATTGGATGAACGAGCGAGGACCTAGGGGTTCACAACTCGCAAATTTGGTGTACATCCGATTTTAGATTTCAAGACTTCAGGTGATTTAAGAGATGATGATCACCTAGGCCTATACACATGGCCTATACTATACTATGGCCTATACACATGATTTGAGGTGGTTTCAGATATTCAAGAGATTTCAGCGATTTCAAGACATTTATGGGATTTTAAGACATTTCAGGGATTTCAAGAGATTTCATAGGAATTTCAAGAGATCTCATAGGGATTTCAAGAGAGTTCATAGGGATTTCAAGAGATTTCATAGGGATTTCAAGAGATTTTTAGGGATTTCAAGAGATTTAAGGGATTTCAAGAGATTTGGAGACTCTCTCTCTGTCTCTTTACCTCTTCAATTAGTTCAGTATACAAGGTTATGGCATGCTAATTGCAATTCTCTCGTCTGTTGTCTGCATGGTCTCAGTTTACTCAACACATCCGTAGGGCAGATTCTCCTTTCTTTGACACCTTGTGTCTTCTTTCAAAAGGAAAGAAAATGTTGAAAGAAGAGCTTATTAGAAAGCGAATCAAATATCCAGTTGACTGAGGACCCTGAAGTTTAGGTGATTAGCTCATATTCACTATGGTCACCACCACAAGTCACAACCAAATCGAGGGGTTTACAACTCGCAAATCCATATGAATTTAGAGATTTCCATAGATTTCAGGGATATCAAGGGGATTTCTAGTGATTTCAGGGATTTTAAGGGGATTTCTAGTGATTTCAGGGATTTCAAGGGATTTCAATGAGATTTCATGGCAAGTGTACACCGGATTTCAGGAGTTGTTAACCCCTCGAACCATCTCGGCCTATCTCGTCTCGAAACTGATCATTTTGTAAATATGCGCCATACAGACAGGGCAATACTTTATGTGGCGGTAGTTGAACGCTCGCAGAATCGTTTAATTATTTGGAATTCTTGAATTAATTGGGTTATAAAATGATGTTAATGACTGGTTTAATTGCTATGCACTTGAACGTTCAGCAACACGTCAATAATAATTGATTATTAAGTTGGTACTGCTCTGTATATAGGCCTATAGGGCGTACAATGTCCACACACTCGAGAGTGCAATTGGGAGTCGATTTAGCGAAATACCAGGTTTTTGGTGATACCTCTCGAACTTTCGAACTTTTTTTTTTTTTTTTTCAATGTTGCTCAACGACCCCACCAACAGCTAGGTTATACGGGGGTACGAATGAGCGGGTGATAAATCTTGAAATCAGGTGTAGGCTACACCAAATTTTCGAGTTGTAAACCCCTCGAAAAACACTCAGACAAATCTCCGTAAGAATTGGTCGGGCCAACGCTCATCCAATTAGTATGCCTCGATGACTCAACGGGCTGGCGATAAGGTGTGCAACAGGCTTGTGTTTCCGGTTTGATCTTAGCTTGTCTGTTGACATGCCTTATCATCAGGCGGTATCCTTCAGCCTCCATTATCAACAGCGATAAAATGCATCTGCTTCGTCTGTAGACACAGTTATTCAATATTTATTATACGCTTAGAGAAGATTAGAAAAACTATAATTTGATTCCGTTTTTTAATATGAAATATAATCTGTAATCATAATATAATATAATCATGTGGTTGCCTTGGAGATAATAATCCTTATAACGACTCTGCACCAATTAGTCAGCTTGTATAGGGATATAAAAAACCATAAAGGTGATGCAGAAGAAATCCGCACTCATCTATTGCCACATATTAATTTGTGGACTAAATGAACTAAACTAGGAAAACGCCATATATGCGTTGTTAGACGAGCGGATAGTAATAGTATGGGTGAAAATGGGTGAAAACTGCTTCGAGTGGTACCAATTTAGCACATTTTATGTTTTTTCTTCGAAATGGCTGACCCGATCAAGCTGAAAATTTCTAGAAATGTGTATCAAGATGTAATTCAACTTCACGCAAAATTTCATTTTTTTGGAAAATAAAAATATTTTCTTTTTTTTTCCGCTGTGTCTAGTTGGTATTTTTTAAATTTCTAAAATTCATAACATAAAAAGTTACCACCCGATAATGTCACAAAACTACAGAACTGAGTTAGTTGAGGATCCATATTGAAAAAAAGTTTGAAGTTGATAGCTGTAGCCGTTTGACCTGTGGAGAACCGACAAATATACTTGAAAAAAAAAGAAAAAAAAAATGAAAACATAAACAAACACCAATTTTTTCATCTTCTCAATTTTTTCATTTTCTCCATTTTTTCAAGCACGTGGATCTTAGGGTCACGTGACTCTTGTATACTTGGTTCCCCGAGAGAAGGCCGTGTATACAAACTTGACGCACACAAATATCAATGCTATATTTTTATAGCTGAGATAGTTTCAAGGTATTAGGAACTGCATCCTTCAAGCTGTGTATAAAGTTGCAGGGAAATCATGCTAAGAGCCGGGATACCAACTGGTAACCAGTAATTAGTTATTCATTGATTAAGTTACGAAAATAGCTCACATATTAAATGCTAAAACAAGTTATTACGCTAATTATTGATTCACTAATCATCAGTTGGTTAACCGGCTCCGGGTTCCAAAGTTTTAATAATGGTACAAGTATTATAATGGAGTTAAGTTTAGGAGAGATGAGAGAGAGACAGAGAGAGAGAGAGAGAGAGACAGAGAGAGAGAGAGAAAGAGAGAGAGAGAGAGTCAAGAGTCTACTCTCCTATGACACGATGCTAGTGAGGTGCGACACCCGACTCGTGTGTAACTGATAGTGTTCTATAGGCAACTCGAGCTGCAGCTGATTAACAGGCGACCTGAGCCTCACACGGTCTGGGGGAATGTTCTGTAAGCTCATGCAGAACAAGGGGACCAAGGGGTGTGCAATAGGCCTGTTCAGAATAGCGAGTACTCGTATGCATAAAACAGTACACGTGACCTATTGTCAACAGGTGCTGAGGGCTCGGTAGAGTTGTCAACAAGAACCGATGTATCGACTAATGCGACCAATATTCTCTCAGACGATACGATAATCGAATAATATACGAATAATATACGATAATACGAGTATGAGGACTTGAATGAAATTGTAATGATGTGATTGTTTCAGACGCGTGTGCGGGCCGCTACGACAAGATGAAGTGCTCCTGCGTGGACGCAACCAGCACGACGTCGTACGAGCGGTTGCCTAGCGTGCCGACATTCGTGGAGCTGAACTCGCTCTGCGGCCGGGACTCTGAGGAGAAGGACGTCTCCAACGAGAAGGAGGTGAGTTCGAGCCACACGTGACCGGGGGCGAGGATTTCTCTGCAAGTCGGGTCTTAAATGGGACTAGAAGGGACCAATGGGAACGATTTGTGACGTCATGACTCAGTCGCTATGATATGATAAAGTAGCGTTCGGCAAGCATGTCACATTGTGGTGCTACTGGTAGCATAGCTGCCTCATGTTTTGAGGGTCCATGGTTCGTCTCCCGACGCTGTAACTATTTCTTTTCATATGATTCATATTTTTTTCAATTTGACCCCAAAATCAAAAAGGTCTGCACAAATGCTGTGATTTTTAACTATCGTTTTTGATCCCATTTTAATCTGAGTGCAGAAAAATTCTCGAGGCTGGGAGCCAAAGTTGGCCCCGTAGACAGCCAAAGCCATGTCATCATCCCATCATCTCACCAATCATCCACTTGGAGCCAATAGATCTTATTAATCGTATGCCAGGTTCCCTATGCTCGAGTGACATCTGATCGATGCCGCTCTCATGTGCCGTGTTTGTTGTTGTCGGTGTGGTGGTACCTAGGGGACCGTGTAATGTGCGCGGGCTGCCAATGCCTGCCGACTGGCCGTGTAATCACAGTAATCCAGGCGTGTGATTGGAGCAACTCGTCCTTGGGTGGCCGCATTAGACGAAAATTATACACTCATGAAGTAACAGTACATTTAAATATCATTTTTGGATGAGCGAAGCGAAGACCCAATTTCAATGTACTTGAAAGAGTGTTTTCTTTTTCTTTCTCGCGAGCCACAGGTCAAACCGAGGGGTTAACAACTCCTGAAATCAGGTGTACACTTGCCATGAAATCCCTAAAATCCCTGAAATCACCTGAAATCCCTGAAATCACCTGAAATCTCTTGAAATCCCTGAAATCACCTGAAATCCCTGAAATCACTTGGAATCTCTTGAAATCACCTGAAATCACTTGAAATCCCTGAAATCACCTGAAATCCCTGAAATCACCTGAAATCCCTGAAATCACCTGAAATCACCTGAAAACGTCTACTTTTCGTCGAGCACTTTTATGATGATTCGTATACCTATAAAATCACCCTGGAGGGAGCATTTTGCCCTATAAAGACTGGAGGCTCCTTAAACCACCTTCATTCTATTCTTCAGGCATTCAATTCGCTAACCCACTTCTGACACCCACTGACAGAATCGTTCTCAATCCTGTCCACTTATATGCATCGTGTGCCCTGGGTTTTGCCAGCAGCTTACCAAGAACTCCAACTAGAGTAGGCGTCATAATTAATAATGCAACCGAAACATAACGGACTTTCACCGACGACAAAAAACAACTGCATGCGACGTGTCCTCAAAATAGATTGACGTCAGCACGCGTTGACCTTCGTTAAACGAAATGGCCCTCCTCAATGCTTGACCTTTCTCGTGGCGATGCCTACGTCATTGTACACAGTCATTACTCGAGAGTCAACCATCCTTTTTTTTATATTGTTGCTCAACGACCCCACCAACAGCTAGGTTATACGGGGGTACGAATGAGCGGGTGATTCTGAAATGATGAAGTGATGATAGGTGAAAGGACGTTTACAAAAATCCAATCCTTATGCGGGACTCGAACCCACGCCCAACGGTGACTTCAGTTACTACCGCTAGCGATAATTGACGTAGCCACCGGGGCGGCACTATCCTTGTTATTTGGTTGACAGGCGCATAGGACCCCCCCTCCCCCCCCCCCCCCCCCGCTCCCATGACACATCCGAGTATACTTTATTCCAGTATACTCTCTTCAGTGTCCCCAGTATAATCACAACTCAGTGCGGGGACAACCTCTCCTTCCCTTTGATTGTAGCAAGCTCGGGTAGACTTGGATCCCCCCCTCACCCCCCACCCCTTGAACATGTTCCTTTGCCGTGTCCAGCAAGTCCGAGGGGGGGAGGGGGGGAGGGGGGTTCTAGTCCAGACAATCGAACATGTAGCACAGGATGTTGTCGAGGGAGATAACCGTGGAAAGTTACCAGAATGGCTTACGTTTTATAGTTACAGAAAATATAAATATAGAAATTGTGGAAAATGTATTTTAAAATACCGAAAATTTCCAGAAATGTGTATCATTCAAAATGTAATTCAACTTCAAGCAAAATTTCATTTTTTTTTTAAATAGAAATATTTTCTTTTTTTCCTCTGCGTTATTCTAATGGGTATTTTCGTAGTTTCTAAAATTCATAAAAATAAAAGTTCCACCCGATAATGCCACAAAACTATACAGATCTAAGTTACATGAGGAGCCATATTGAAAAAAGTTTGAAGTTGATAGCTGTAGCCGTTTGACCTGTGGAGAACCAACAAAAAAACATAAGAAAAAAAAAAACGACCACCAATTTTTTCAGTATGTCAAATTGAATCCTCGCTAAAGCTCGTCTAATCATATTGACACTGAAAATATCACGCTGTGGCCTGTAGGTGGGTCCACCTTGATGTTCTAATTTCGGGGAATAAACATTTCGTGTGTCCCCAGTGTACGCCTATCTCAGCCCACTCCCCCCCCCCCCCAGGGCACTTGTCAGTGTCTGCAGTCTGATTGGTGCTGTCAACAAGTCTCATTCCTCGCATGATTTATGCGAGTGTTTTGAATGCTCAATAACCACTGGCCTTGCAGTGAGTTTGGCGCGAGGTCAAAATCAACCCAAATTACAATCTATTGATTTATTGACGATGTGTTACAGATACCAGTATCGATTTGTTTTCAGTCATGCACTGTTATCATACGCTGCGTGATTTAGGAGTATTCGTAGATATTCGTTGAATTTCATATATTTTGAATAATATGTATTTTCACAAAAAAACGGCCCTTCCACCGATATGTGCTATTTTTCCTAGAAAGATTGTTAAATTGATTTGGCTATCTGTATAGTGTCCTACTGTCTTCTTTATAAGCGATGTATGTTACAGCAGTTGATCAATATTTTTAAAAGTCTGTTTTTTTATGGAATGATGTATCTTGAAATCGCAAATAACACACTTGTAGGCTATCCACGAAAGAAGAAGGTCGTGTAGACCTACTAACTTAACAAACACAAATATCACAGTTATATTTGTTCGGTTGTAAATGATTTTTTTTGGAGAGATTCACGAATAATGAACACAACTACGTTTTTCAGAAGCAATCAATCTCTACATCTTGAGTGATTTTTTTCTCAATTACCGCAGTTTCTGCAATTCTTCAGTTGATAGACGACTTTCATCTGTCATGAAACGAGTATACCATTCAAGTATAAAAGTAACAATTAAATCATCGTCTGCATCAGTTGGTGCACCTGTTAGTTCTGTATCTCGCACGGTTCAAGTTATTAGACGAGCTTTAGCGAGGATTCAATTTGACATACTGAAAAAAAATGGTGTTCGTTTTTATGTTGTTTTTTTTCATGTTTTTTTGTCGGTTCTCCACAGTTCAAACGGCTACAGGTATCAACTTCAAACTTTTTTAAAATATGGTTCCTCATCTAACTTAGATCTGTATAGTTTTGTGGCATTATCGGGGGGTAACTTTTTTTGTATGAATTTTAGAAATTTCAAAAATACCCATCAGAATAACAGCGGAAAAAAAATATATTTTCCAAAAAAATGAAATTCTGTGTGAAGTTGAATTACATTTTGATACACATTTCTGGAAATTTTCAGCTTGATCGGGTCAGCCATTTTGAAGAAAAAACATAAAATGTGCTAAATTGGTACCACTCGAAGCAGTTTTTACCCATTTTTACCCATACTATTACTATCCGCTCGTCTAACAACACATATATGGCGTTTTCCTAGTATGATCATATACATCTATGAAACTTTCTACTGTATAGTGACAAGGGATGCCTTAAATGGAGCACAGATCGATCTATCGCAGGTCGATCTTGACGTATTGAGTTCGACTCTCGGTTATGGATATGTACCGCCAGTTTCACCACGTATGACGTCATGATATTACGCGCTAATAATTAGCACAACTGGTCCACCAATCAGGTGGTCTTGAATCTTGTGCCATGTCAAGATCTATCATAACTGTCCACATCGCTGAGTACATTCCGAGCGACCGTCCCCCCTATCCTACATCACTAGCGACCAGGTGGTTCTATCCTTCATCTCTCGTGTGTATCTTATATCCACGAGATATGAAGGTTCCGATCGACCGTCCCCCTATCTCACACCACTAGCGCGCGAGTGATTCGAGCCCTCAGGCATGTTTGATCGATCAGTTGACCTTGCCAAGTGACAGTTAATGAGGCTAATCCACCCGTCATGTCAGCTGTGAATCAGGAAGTTAGCGGATTTATGCGAATGCCAATTTTTGCTCCTTCGTTGTAATTAGTTTTGCGTCAGTACTCGACCGTACGTACACGCTAATTACTACAAGTGGTAATGATGTTTGTTTCTTCTTGAATGATGAGCATATGTTCCACTTTTACATGTACTGAGTTATTACTCGTACCGTGTCTTCTGGTGCTTTACAACCTGTATGTGTTATTATTGCCGTTATAGGCATTATGTTCTTCTCATTATTATTATTATATATGTATTTATGTATATATATATATATATATATATATATATATATATATATATATATATATATATATACGTATATGTATATATGTAAATGTGTATGTATGTGAGTGTATGTATGTATATAGGAATATTACTGATACTGATATTGATACTACTGATATTCCGCTCAATAGCTCTTAACGACCCCACCAACAGCTAGTGTACACGGGGATACGAGTGTAACATGTTTGTTGTCCCCAGGAGGAGCTGGTGTTCTACAACGACGACGGCAGCTGCCAGACGGTGGTGGTCGAGAGGAATCTGTGCGCCAGCGACCTGTGCCAGCTCCTGGCGCTCAAGAACCGCGTGGCCAAGGACGTCAGCTGGACCGTCGTCGAGCACTGGGTCGAGTTCGGCATCGGTAAGATCCCCACCAACCCCAGCTGGGCCAGAATGACATGGCGGGCGAGGGGATTACACCTGATGGCAGAGTTCGAGATTTAAGATGGTTTAGGAGATTTCAAGAGATTTCGGGGATTTCAATGAGGATTCAATAGGGATTTGAAAGATTTCAGAGATTTCAGAGAATTCAAGAGATTCAGGGATTTCAGAGATTTCAGGGATTTTGAGAGATTTCAGGGATTTTAGGATTTCAAGAGATTTTAGGAATTTTAAATATTTCAGAGATTTCAAGGATTTCAGGATTCAGGATTCAAGAATTTCAAGGATTTCAGTGATTCCAGGATTCCAAGAGATTTTAGGTATTCAAGAGATTTCCTAGGATTTCGAAGATTTCATAGTTTTAAGAGATATCAGGGATTTCAAAAGATATCAGGGATTTCAAGAGATTTCAGGGATTCCGAGAGATTTCCAGGATTTCGAGAGATTTCTGGAATTTCACGTTATTTCAAGGGGATTTCGAGTGATTTCAGGGATTTCAGGGATTCCACTTAGGGATCTCATGGCAAGTGTACACCGGATTTCAGGAGTTGTTGACCCCTCGCCCAACTCATTCATTGTAACCTAAAACTCCACCTAATTTGATCCCAATTAGCAACAATGCTTGTAAATAGCCACTCCGTACATTTTGATTAGAGGCGGCGAATCTTTCTCAGCCACTGAATCGCGTCGAATGTTTTCCGAACGCGATCTGCTTGAAATGAAGCAGCGAGGTCCAGAAATGTGCCTGCTCATGCGCGGCCTGTACTTGTCTTATTGCTATCCCCTTACATGCTGCCGGCTGGTGTCGGAGACCGACTTGAGGCCCATTCACGATTACAATCAACCTGAAACTTATCCCGCATCTTGGACAGATTTACAGGCTGCACTTTGGCAACATATATCTCAACAACTACAAACACCACGGACTTGCAATCAATCAATAATACCTTCACAATTATACATGCCAAGTCGGATTTTGGGAAATAATTTAATTGTAGAGAGCAACAATTGAATCAAAATGTGTCTAATTTAATGGTTTTCATTGTTAAATTTCCGGTTAACGAATGATAGTAGAAAAAAAATACAAATGCACATCTTTGAGTTCAACTTTGCTTAACAATATTTGCAATCCCGATTTGCCTAAAATTATGTACCCAAATTCTAGTGAGAGCTTCTAATAACCTTTTCACAGTTTGTGATATGTAATGAAAGAAATTATAGAATCATTAGAGTTTTTACAGATGTTCGTAATTCAAATACACAGCAATAAGTCTTGTTCCCAATGTTGTTATTAGTTGTTAACAAACAATAGGCTAGACACATTAAGCCAAAACGGCGGTCGACCGTATGCTTGAACTAGGCGCTGATTGGTCGATTCCTACGTTTTCTGTAAACTTAAGAAACGAAGTTTGGAGTTTACAAACTTCTACGCTACTGCTACTGTTAAGTACTAAGTTCAATGTTGTCGTGGACAGTATAGCTAGAAATATCGTAAGACAAACAATTAGTAAGTTTACGGTCAAGTTTAATCGTGAATGGGCCTCTACAAGTGCACACTCAAGGTCCAGTATACTGTCTGCAGGAGGAAAACCACGCGGGGTCATGGCTCGCTTATAACTACGCACATGCATTGTACGAATATACCCCCCCTCCCCCCCCCTCAACCCCTCGACATGCAAAAATATCTACATATCTTTTATCAACATCGAAATCTTGATCTACAATTGTTACCCAAGTAAGGCTAACAATGAATTAGTTATTCCGTTTTGAAGTACGAATAATTTTCTAATAATTTTTATCGGTGGTGAATAAATATGGTTCCTAATCCTGTTTCATTTTGTTGAATGTATAATTAATTGGTGTACATGGATAATTGTTTATATTCGGTGACAAGACCGTCTTAGAGCCTTCTAACAGTAGTGATGCCAACTCAGATTCTGACCGATCCGTCTTGGATACGATCCAATATCGAGATATGTGGGATGTAGCCGAAGGGTCTAGCCGAAGGGTTTACAATTCGTAAATTTGGTGAACACCTGATTTCAGGTGATTTCAGAGATTTCAGGGGATTTCAAGGGATTTCAAGGGGATTTCAATGGGATATATATATATATATATATATATATATATATATATATATATATATATATATATATATATATATATATATATATTTATATGTATATATATATTTGTATAGGTCTATATGGGTGTGTGTGTGTCGTGGTGGTGGCTTTGTTAGCCTACTTCTAACTTACAACTAAGCTACTCCAGCCACTCGCGCTAATATCAGACTCGAAGTGCCCGGGGCAGCCGCTGCTCGGTATGAGAAACAAAGGCAGGCAGTGTGAAGATATTGTTTCCCGCCTCTTTGTTTGGGGGGGGGGGGGGGGGGTACCTGCGAGGAAGGTATGTGTGGTGGAGAAATGATCCTTGGCGCTGTCTGTAACTCGAGTCGAGGTTCTTGCGATTCACAATCAGGATCTTGTTGCAGATTGACTTTGTTAGGTAAGGGAATAACCACCTGACAGAAGTTACTCGTACATATGCATAGCTAGCACTGGCGTAGGAACCGGAGGGGTTGGAGCTTTCTATATATAAGGAGCTTCAGCGAGGATTCAATTTGACGTACTGAAAAAAATTGTTGTTCGTTTTTATGTTTTTTTTTGTTGGTTTTTTATGTGTTTTTTTCGGTTCTCCACAGGTCAAACGGCTACATCTATCAACTTCAAACTTTTTTCAATATGGTCCTCATCTAACTTAGATCTGTATAGTTTTGTGGCATTATCGGGGGGTAACTTTTTTTTATGAATTTTAGACATTTCAAAAATACCCATTAGAATAACATGGCGGAAAAAAAACTATTTTTTCCCCAAAAAAATGAAATTTGCGTGAAGTTGAATTACATTTTGATACACATTTCTAAAAAATTTCAGCTTGATCGGGTCAGCCATATTGAAGAAAAAACATAAAATGTGCTAAATTGGTACCACTCGAAGCAGTTCTTAACCATTACTACCCATACTATATTACTATCCGCTCGTCTAACAACGCACATGGCGTTTTCCTAGTTATCAGAGCTGCGTATAAACATGAGGCCTACACACAATCGAACAGCCAAACAATACCCAGGTTGTTATGTTTACTCTGTCCTCGACTAATAACTCTCGCCGATCGAATTGACGTGTCAAGAATAGTTCCACCCTCGATCACGTGATGGCGCTGTTTGTATTATTATCGCTGTACCACGTGACTAGTGTCCATTGTGTCACCACAAGGTCTGTCCGTCTGTTTGTTTGTTTGTTTGTTTGTTCAAACAACTGTTCAAATACAGTTCTGTGCCATTCTACAAGCATGTCATTATTTGTGAGCAACGCTTTTATTGAATGTGTGCGGACAATAAAGTTGATATAATATTCCATTCTGGAATATGAGTATAACTAGGAAAACGCCATATATGCGTTGTTAAAGGAGCGAATAGTAATAGTATGGGTAAAAGTGGGTAAAAACTGCTTCGAGTGGTACCAATTTAGCACATTTTATGTTTTTTCTTCAAAATGGCTGACCCGATCAAGCTGAAAATCTCTACAAAAGTGTATCAAAATGTAATTCAACTTCACGCAAAATTTCATTTTTGGGAAAATGAAAATATATTTTTTCCGCCGTGTTACTCTGATGGGTATTTTGAAATTTCTAAAATTCATGAAAAAAAAGTTACCACCCGATAATGCCACAAAACTATATATATCTAAGTTAGATGAGGAACCATATTGGAAAAAAGTTTGAAGTTGATAGCTGTAGCCGTTTGACCTGTGGAGAACCGACAAAAAAAATTGAAAAAAAAAAAGAAAAAAAATGAAACGTTTCACGCAAGGGGTTTACAACTCGAAAATTTGGTGTACACCTGATTTCAGATTTCAGATGATTTCAAGGGATTTCTGGTGATTTCAGGGATTTCAAGTGATTTCAGGTGATTTCAGGTGATTTCAAGGATTCCAGGTGATTTCAGGAATTCCAGGTGATTTCAGGGAATTCAGGTGATTTCAAGTGATTTCAGGGATTTCAAGTGATTTCAGAGATATCATGGGATTTCATGTCAAGTGTAACCCCTCGGTTTCACGTATTGGTTCTTCTGTTATTGTTTCATGATAGGCCTATAAGTTTGTCGCCAAGAGTTTTTGTAAGGCGTGTAACGTAACTGAGGGAATAAGTACCACTCTGATAATCAAGGCAGTTTGTCCGGCTTCGTGCGGCGACAATATTCTTCAGTAAGCCAGTTAGTGGGATGTACTTGTGAGGCTTCAGTGATCGATTAAAGAGTTAACTCAAGACTTGTCATCGCTCGACAGCGAATAGAACCTACACAACGCAATACTGACCAACAATTGGATTAGAAATTGTTTCTCAATCAACGAAACTTCGAATAAACTGCGTATTCTATTTCCAATTTCTCACAATGTGTCCTTGAAAAATGTCTTCAATTCTCGAGGATTTTTCGAGAAAAACTGTCTTGATCAGACTTTTGTGTCAATTCTTCTTCAGAGTTTTTTGAAAATGTTGGGCATATATTTTTTAATAATTGTTCTGAAATTTTTAAATGACGATTTTTATGTTCGATTTTCTTTCATGTTAGATAAATGTCGATGTTAGACTTTTGATTCATACCAATCACATGTTCTGGGACGTATTAGCCATGTCATAGAAGATATAGGACCTGTGGTACAATCGTTACACCTTGGGTGAATCTAAGCCCTCTATAGGGCTAGCCCCAGGAAGTGTATATAGCCATGCCATAAGAGTAATATCTCGGTAGCTCACTGGGAGAGCAGCTGACCGGCAATCAGAAGGTCCCGGTCGAGACTTATCTTATATGACATGTCTAAAACATCCCGCATATCTCGATATTGGATCGTATCCAAGAAGTTGAATGATCACACATATGTTTTTTGTTGTGCGTTTTTATTGAGGGGTTTACAACTCGGAAATTTGGTGTACACCTGATTTCAGATTTCAAGATTTCAGGTGATTTCAGGGATTTCAAGTGATTTCAGGGATTTCAAGTGATTTCAGGTGATTTCAGGGATTTCAAGGGGATTTCATGGGATTTCATGGGATTTCATGGCAAGTGTACACCTAATTTCAGGAGTTGTTAACCCCTCGGTTTTTATTTATTCTCATTCTGATGTTCTATTATCTCCTCCGTGTTATCGGGTACACATGTAGGCCTCCAGCCAGACTCGTGTTACACCCGGGCTGCGCAATACTTGTCGTCTCACACTTGTTGCACACCATCACACTCTATTTACATACTACGGTAATGTACATCTACAAACATTGGCGCCGTGTATAACAGTGCTAATGTGGAATTATTCGAATATCTGCATTTCTCGAACCTGAGTCTGATTTTCAATAACATTGCACCAATATTCACTATGCACCACCACTATCGAGTATAATTAGACGGGCTTTAGCGAGGATTCAATTTGACATACTGACAAAAATTGGTGTTCGTTTTTATGTTTTTTTTTATGTTTTTTTGTCGGTTCTCCACAGGTAAAACGGCTACAGCTATCAACTTGCAACTTTTTTTCAATATGGCTCCTCATGTAACTCAGATCTGTATAGTTTTGTGCCATTATCGGGTAGTAATTTTTTTTTTCATGAATTTAAGAAATTTCAAAAATTCCCATTAGGATAACATGGCGGAAATAAAAAAAATCCAAAAAAATGAAATTTCGCGTGAAGTTGAATTACATTTTGATACACATTTCTAAAAAAATTCAGCTTGATCGGGTCAGCCATTTTGAAGAAAAAAATGAAATGAGCGAAATTGGTACCACTCGATGCAGTTCTTAATCATTACTACCCATACTATTACTACCCGCTCGTCTAACAACGCATATGGCGTTTTCCTAGTAATAGTAATGATGATAAGTCTTTATTTCATCTAGCAGGTACAGAAATAGCATGAAAAACAGTGTAACAATAAAAGCTTGATGAGAACGGCGAGGTTCGGGCTCATGTGTGCAATTGTGTTGGTGTGAATAACACGTGCTATTTGTGTTTGTTATGTTGGTGAACGACCTCTCCTTGATTGATACAAGTACAAATGTTACCATGTAGTCATCATATTTCACATGTGGATCTGAATTTCGATGTTTTTCGGTAATCTGACCACTTTTTGTAAACCATCCACTTCCAAGTTCGATAGGCCTACAGAAACCTGTTCCATTTTGCCATGTTCTCTACACAAACAAACGAATATATATATATATATATATATATATATATATATATATATATATATATATATATATATATATATATATATTCATAAAACTGTGTTTTGAATACAAGGGCCTCAATGTTTCGATTCAAAACTTGGCAATAACATACATTTTGCTTTAAAAAACTTACTTTTCAACTTGTTTGAAAAAGGACCATTCATCCTCGCGTATCTGACATCCTATCTAGCAGTAATGTTGTTTTGAATAATAGATAAAAGCAGAATACTACTATGTCGACGCGTTCCCAGAGGCGTTTCTTTGTATCTCGGGGGCGCGGGTCGGTACCCAATTGCCTGCATGCGTTCGGGTGTCTAGTTCTCGTAAGCGCAGCGCGGGTTTATCCTCCAATAGAAGCTCAGTAAAGGTATTGACGCGTGCGGATTGTCATCATATTGTTCAGCTAGATGATGATTGATAGAGAAATACATCCCCTACTTCTACAATGTGGCCACATACACGATTAAAAAAAAAACTAAATATTGGACGTGTACGTGGTACTTGTCAAGAAATAAAATAAAATACATTTATTTTTTTATTTTTTTTTCTTATGTTTTTTAACGACCCCACCAACAGCTAGGTTATACGGGGGTACGAATGAGCGGGTGATAATGAAACGGTGAAGAGATGATAGATGAAAGGACGTTTACAAAACCCCATGCCTTATGCGGGACTCGAACCCACGCCCAACGGTGACTTCAGTTACTAGCGCTAGCGATAATTGACTTAGCCACCGGGGCGGCTAAAAAATATACACTGAAATACTAACAATATTTCGGGAGCACTTCAGCTCTCGTCCTCAGGTTTTTATAGGGTTTTTATATAGTTTCTCGTGGTACACTACTTCGTTATTTAATACATACACGTTTATTTTATTTATACTAGACCATAGCTCTCAACCCACTATACCCCCGTGATGGCAACAGCGTACATGCTATAGAAAAGGACAGAGCTACACGAATAATGGAAAATAATCAAGTCAAACCGATACGAGATGTTATCACATATTTTACTACCTGCTTGCTTATCTCGCACTACACTTAGGGCCCATGCATATTTCCAATAATAAAAATGTGTTAATTAAGCTAATTAATCAATTGCAGTACAAAAATAACATTGGTAACCAAGGGTAATAACAAGCTAATCCACTAATTATCGCTTAATCAACAAATTTATTATTCGTAAAACGGGCCTTACTAAAGTAACGATTGCATTTCCTTGTTTGTATCATTTTGAAATTGGGTTTCAACGGCGCACTGAACTAGTGTCCAAGATCTATTGGCGTGGTGAATATGGGTGGGATAATGAGTCGAAAAAGGTGATTTTATAGGTGTGTATGGATAGTGGGAAGGAGTCGGTCGTGGCCTGTTGTTTAAGGTACCATCCCAGTATCAACTTGAACGACATATGGAAAAACCTGGATGTACTCCTGTCAGGACGGTTGCAGCATTGTTACTTCGTTGAACTTTTAGTCGTTCATCTGAAGATAAAACTGAAAAGCAAACGACCATTAATAGTAATATTCCCCTGAATATGAGAACAACATGTTTTCCGTGCTTTTTGCATCGCGAGTCGTAAACTCCTTCTTCTTTCATTCGCTTGCAGGCCATTTCCTTACCGCTTCCCCCTGACGTGTCGACACCCCCGACACCAGTGCTGGGCCATAGGGGAGACGGTCGCTCGGCGCCGCACACAACAGTTTCATAGCTGTACTAGAGCTTTATTGTCCCTCGCAATAAAACGTGAATTTACGTCTCGTGTTTTTTAATGACGCTTTCTCATTAATTGCATTTTATTGCGCTGTGCACTCGAGTTTGCGGCTGTCGGACGAGTGATGGCGGACTTGCAGTGCGAGGCGTCCTGAAGGGGGGGGGGGGGTTGTGGGTGTAGGATTGTAGGAGATTGGTCTCGTGGCGCCGACCGAACGATCCTACCTCGTCGTCTGGCCGGCCGCTGTAACCTCGATACACCTTGGAGACGATCGACCCACGTGATTCGGAAATGCACTTCGGAAATGCATTTCCTGAATGACAGTACAGTGTATTAACCACTCGGCCACACGTCTCAGTTCCCCCGTCCTACTTTTCCCCTCCCAATGGGGAAATACAAATTCATTTTTGGTATCTGATTAACATAGAACGGTGAAACCATCTCAGTTATGTTGACATGCCAATATTGAACAGGCCCCACTATAGGGTGCCAAATAATAACGGGGGCCCAATTTTCTACGGAGCCCATTAAAAATAAGAAAATACATCATTATGTAGTAATATTTATTAAAACAGAAGTGTATTTATTATTATATACATATCAGCTCCTGACTAAAGGAAGTATTAGAAAACAATGCTCATAAAATACTCATTAAAATCTTTATATTTGATTGTGAATTGCTTATGCGTAAATGGGTCGAAATCTCCAACCAGGGTATCTCAAGTTGCATGGACCTAGATGGCCGATTAACAAGCCACGCCCATCGGTAGTCGTCAATTGGGTGTGACCCTCGCACAATGCCAGTAATGTCCACGGTGAAGTTTATTATCATTGAATGAGGTTTATAGTGTTTTTATAGGAAGTTCGTGAGAGCTGAGAGTCGTGCATGCATTCAGTTGATTAAAGCATGTACGGTCGGGTACTTCAGTTGTCGACCTATTGGAGGCATTCAGAGATCCAGATGTTCATTGTTTACTTTGTCCGTACAGAACAATTGCATGGACATAAGATGGTTCAAGTGGGAAGAAAACGATTAATATAATTGATAAATAAGTAAATATTTGATCGGTAAAAAATCTCAACTCAAATTAGTCCATAATACTTCTACTGTTCCTTTTGTTTGTCCTGATATTGTTGTTGTTGTTACTTGTGGTGTCTGAAGAACCGTAAAGACTTGCCCTGTTGCTCCCTTTTGTCCTTTTGTCCCTTTCGTCTTGTTGCCCTGTTGTCCTGTTTCTCTCCTTGTTCTTGTTTTACTGTTCCCTTGTTCTCGCCTGACGTGTTGTTCTTGTCCCTTAGAGCGGTGTCTGGAGGACCACGAGGACGTACTGTCCGCGCACCACGACATGGAGACCTATGGCCGGCACACCGAGAAGAGGTTCATCTTCAGGAAAGACTTCAGGAAGTACGAGTTCTTCCACAACCCGCAGGTAAGACCAGCTGGAGTCAGCGCATGCGTCAGAGTCGAGTCCTGGTCGATGGTAGCGATACCATTTTTATTAA
The DNA here is from genome assembly GCA_907164805.1 of Brachyptera putata. Lineage (NCBI taxonomy): Eukaryota > Metazoa > Arthropoda > Insecta > Plecoptera > Taeniopterygidae > Brachyptera > Brachyptera putata. The sequence goes on along the minus strand of OU015466.1, from coordinate 31,892,188 downwards.
TAACCGGCGAATGCACCCCGACGTTGGCGCCAGAGAAGGATTGGATTAGCTGCCCCGGTGGCTAAGTCAATTATCGCTAGCGGTAGTAACTGAAGTCACCGTTGGGCGTGGGTTCGAGTCCCGCATAAGGCATGGGATTTTGTAAAACGTCCTTTCACCTATCATCACTTCATTGTTTCATTATCATCCGCTCATTCGTACCCCCGTATAACCTAGCTGTTGGTGGGGTCGTTAAGCAGCATGAAAAACAAACACTGAGTGTTGGTGATGAGAGTTGTACACCTGCACTTGCCGACACTTGCCGCCATGATGTTCTCGCCTACTTTACCGACCAGGTTCCCCGCCTATTCTTCCCTCGGCTTGCTTCCCCCTTTCGCCAGTAAAGTCACTGGTTTATGTTTCTGTCATTCGTTGTTCTATAAACTTCTGTCCGAACACAAAACACGATAGCAGAGAAGGGGAGAGATTTTCTTGCGTGCCGTAGAACCGCGATGCAAGAGAAGGTTGTTGTCTTCCTATTGGAACATTTCCAACTGTAGATGCAACCATGCACGATAGATATAACTGAGACAGGCGGATCAGTGACTAGCATGCTGAACCATCACTCAGGATACCGGGGTTCGATTCCTGCCGTGGTCGACCAATGCTGACAAAGGTGTTTCGTGGTTTTCCTCGGTCGTTGAGGCATTGACTAAAGAGATATACCTACTTAAGACGTTCCTTGTAAGTTACTTCGCGAGATTCAAAACCCTTTCATTATTACCAGAAGTTACTTCAACCAACGCTACACATTCCTAGAGCGCTGCTAGTAGTCACGTTGAAGACTTGGCAGACAAGCATCCATCTAACCGTCGATTGAAGCACAATAGCCGAAGTGATTCTGAGCGCTCTTAGCGGTGATTGGCAGTACTACAGGGTAAGGGGTGTGGGGAGGGTGGAGACAAAGGAGTGGGGATGAATATTAATTTAACGTTTGGTGAACTGTCTTTGTATGGTTGAGGTTCGTATACCGAGATGGTTCAGCCTTTCCTCTGTAGCTCAGTCAGTAAGGCACCGCTTTAAAAACTGAAGTCACCGTCGGGTGTGGGTTCGAGTCCCGCATAAGGCATGGATTCTTGTAAACGTACTAACACTCATCATCACTTCATAGTTTCATTATCACCCGCACATTCGTACCCCCGTTTAACCTAGCTGTTGGTGGGGTCGTGAAACATACAATAATCGTTATATACCAAATGTTACTTGGAATAATAATTGACATAAATCATGTCGAATATGAAATTTGGTCATCATTTATATTTCACCTGATTTCATCAAATAACCAAGTCCAGCGGAACTTCGTTTCTTGGCATTTATCTTTTTTGGGGCGAATAAAATTCCCGTGTGTAAATCAAAAATCGAAATACAGCCAAGCTCAGAAAACGTCACGAAACCTGATCGTATTTTCTTCAGTTTGGTGAGGGTGTAATAGGGAAGTTCTTTCAACAATAAATCAGAGAGTAAAACAGGGAAACGACTTTTATGAACTCCTAAAAACTGTTTCGGTCCAGAATTAGTTGTTCTGTTTCGCGCCCACCCCTGTGCGTGCTGTAAGGACGTGTCACGTGCCCTAGTACTAGGTCACGTGGAGTCAGGTGCGCTCCACGCTGGGCTTCACACGGCGACCGTGCGACGTTAATGGCGGGTAACAGGGATCCGGGAGGTCGAGGGTGAGAAGTTACCGCAAGGGAATTGCACAGGATTGAAATCCTTATAAGACACCCACAAAAATGTGTCAAATACTCCGTTATTTATTGATTTACCAAGGTTTAAGTAGTAGGTAGGCCCCTATATACTTAACTAGGAAAACGCCATATATGCGTTGTTAGACGAGCGGATAGTAATAGTATTGGTAAAAATGGATAAAAACTGCTTCGAGTGGTACCAATTTAGTACATTTTATGTTTTTTCTTCAAAATGGCTGACCCGAACAAGCTGACATTTTTTAGAAATGTGTACCAAAATGTAATTCAACTTCACGCGAAATTTCATTTTTTTGGAAAATATATATATACATTTTTTTTTCGCCATGTTATTCTAATGGGAATTTTTGAGATTTCTTAAATTCATAAAAAAAAAGTTAATCCCCGATAATGCCACAAAACTATACAGATCTTAGTTAGATGAGGAACCATATTGAAAAAAAGTTTAAGGTTGATAGATGTAGCCGTTTGTCCTGTGGAGAACCGACAAAAATAACATGAAAAAAAAAAAAAAAAAAAACGAACACCAATTTTTTTCAGTATGTCAAATTGAATCCTCGCTGAAGCTCGTCTAAAAAGTGAAATTTTGAAAAAGTTGAAATTCTGTGAAAATTTTGGAAAATCTAGTTGATAAATACGTTGAACCGTTACACGAAAATCAGTATATAGTTAGCATTGTGATGACCATTGATACATTTGTTGGAAAAACCTTCCTCTATCAGTCAAGGTCAATATTTCATCAGCAAATCTAAAGCCGTTTTGACATAAATGAATATTTTTTTTCCTTCCGGTTTCCTTCCGAACCGTTCCGATCGACCGTCTCTCGTATCTCCTCCAACAATCGACCGGGTGTTTACATGCTCCATCTGCTAGTCACTAAAACACGGCACGGAACTGACAGAAAGACATTGTTTATTGAGGATTCACGGCACGGATTTCGACTTGTGGAAACAACCGAATTGCTACCAATAAAAAGCTCGTAAAAACACACGTACAGGCGTAGCTTTATGTTCGGGACCGATGCTGAGTTATGTGTGTCAGCCAATAACAGAACACCCCCCCTCCCTGCCCTCCCCCCCCCGCCCCCGCGGTCTTCGTCGCTCCGACCAGGGATGAGAGGGGATCAATCAACAATTGTTATTTGTCAGAATTTTCTGAAAATCATATTCGAATTTTCCCGTTTTCTGGACACAGGGTAGGGGCCTACCCCCCATGCCCGCGGTGAAACATATAATTAATTACAACCATTGCTCTCAGCGGTCTGAAAATGTTATTTCATGCATAAGGAGGGATCAATTAACAATTGTTATTCGTCAGAATTTTCTGGAAATCATATTCGAATTTTCCCGTTTTCTGGACACAGGGTACCCCCCATGCCCCCGTTGAAACATATATTTAATTACAACCATTGGTCTCAGCGGTCTTAAAATGTTATTTCATGCATCAGGAGGGATCAATTAACAATTGTTATTTGTCAGAATTTTCTGGAAATCATATTCGAATTTTCCCGTTTTCTGGACACGGGGTAGGGGCCTACCCCCCATGCCCACGTTGAAACATATATTTAATTACAACCATTGCTTTCAGTGGTCTGAAAATGTTATTTCATGCATCAGGAGGGATCAATTAACAATTATTATTTGTCAGAATTTTCTGAAGATCATATTCGAATTTTCCTGTTTTCTGGCCACAGGGTAGGGGCCTACCCCCCATGCCCACGTTGAAACATATATTTAATTTCAACCATTGATCTCAGCGGTCTGAAAATGATATTTCATGCATAGAAAGGGATCAATTGACAATTGTTATTTGTCAGAATTTTCTGAAAATCATATTCGAATTTTCCTGTTTTCTGGACACAGGGTAGGGGCCTACCCCCCATGCCCCCGTTGAAACATATTTTTAGTTACAACCATTGCTCTCAGCGGTCTGAAATTTGTTATTTCATGCATCAGGAGGGATCAATTAACAATTGTTATTTGTCAGAATTTTCTGAAAATCATATTCGAATTTTCCCTTTTTCTGGACACTGGGTAGGGGCTTACCCCCCATGCCCCCGTTGAAACATATATTTAATTACAACCATTGCTCTCAGCGGTCTGAGAATGTTATTTCATGCATCAGAAGGGATCATTTAACAATTGTTATTTGTCAGAATTTTCTGGAAATCATATTCGAATTCTCCCGTTTTCTGGACACAGGGTAGGGGCCTACCCCCCATGCCCCGTTGAAACATATATTTAATTACAACCATTGCTCCTAGCGGTCTGAAAATGTTATTTCATGCATGAGAGAGGATCAATCAACAATTGTTATTTGTCAGAATTTTCTGAAAATCATATTTGAATTTTCCCGTTTCCTGGACACAGGGTAGGGGCCCACCCCTCATGCCCGCGGTGAAACATATATTTAATTACAACCATTGCTCTCAGCGGTCTGAAAATGTTATTTCATGCATCAGGAGGAATCAATTAACAATTGTTATTTGTCAGAATTTTCTGAAAATGATATTTGAAATTTTCCCCGTTGTCCTGGGACACAGGGTTAACCCCCCCTGCCCCCGTTGAAACACTATATTTAAATTACAAACCATTGCTCTCAGCGGTCTGAAAATGTTTATTTCATGCATAACGACGGGATCAATTAAACAATTGTTATTTGTCAGAATTTTCTGGAAATCAATTCGAATTTTCCGTTTTGGACAGGTACCCCATGCCCCC